>CM033792.1:36787082-37063082 GCA_019656835.1 Rhododendron ovatum | reverse complement strand
CGGTTCGTGCTAGGCGGCGATACCCCATGCTATTCGGTGATTCATAGAAATCTTTTGGCGATACCGTGAGGGCCTGCGAACCCTAACGATATCTGGATTGATTCGAATAATAGATCTTTATCATCGTATAGAAATTGTTACAACGGGTCGAGTGGATTCGAAACCCTAGATCTTTCTCTCATAAACTTTCATTATTCCTTAATTGTTTTAATTTAATTTAGCTTTTAATATTTTCGAAATCCAACAATCAAATCCTTTTTCCGAATTAAGTTAGAAATTAGTTAGAACAATTGCAATTCAGCCTTCGTAATCCCTGAGGACGATACTCGGAGTACTTACCGCTATCTTTTAGGTAGTAGTAATTATTCTGTTTTATTAATTATTTTTGATACGGAAACGACTCGATCAGTACGTTCAGATGTAAACGTGGAATGTTATATGTTCTTGTATTATAATAAAAAAAAGATTTCAAAAACTCATATAACGTTAAATGCGAGCCGATGAATGAGTATATAACGTAAAATGTAAGTATCGCACGTTAAATGAGAACTGATGAACGAGTATATAACGTTATATATGTACAATTACGTTATATACAGTGTATCAGAAAGGGAGAATCTTCTGTCGCTTTATTCCAACGTAACTGCTGGGATTTCAAACGTAGAACGGATAATGGGCTAAAAATATGGGATTTGAATGGAAAGGGTAATCTTCTCTCTCTCTCTCTCTCTCTGTCTCTCTCTCTCTCTCCCCTTCTGGATATGGGAACAACGTGAATATGGGAGATTTTATAGGAGTGAGATATATCAGATTAACAGTTTTTAAAGGTAAGGGTATTTTGGTCCTGAACTAATTCCCATTTTAATTGAATTGGACTTAAGGCCTCACCAAAACCTAATTAGTGGACTAGAGGGGTTATGAAATTTAGAAGTGGATTTAGTAGGTTACAAATATGCTATAGTGGACTTCCCAATAATTTTTTTTTTTTTTGGATGACTTGCTGAAAATTTCAAAGAAAAAGTCAACCCAAATTTGGAGAAATTACTGTGGGAGGAAGAAACTTATAATATCGTAGCTGCTCATGGCCTAAGCAGTTCGGCATCACATAAGGAATAAAATACTATTTTTAGTGGATAATGAATTGGTTTCTTAATATTAGTCGAGTTGCAAGTATGCTACCCCAAATACTTGAGTTATCAGGAGAAAAGAAAAAAAAAAAGAGTACTTTTTGTTTTCTTTTGTGTTATTGTTTCTTATTTGGAAGTGCAAATTTGCTCAAAACAAGAACAATTTATTGACTGAAATTCCATTTTTCGTACACTTTTTAAAATATGTGGAATAAAAGAAAAAATTCCTGAAAAGTTGGATATTGGCCTTTGTAGTTAGACAGGCGAATGTCATGCCACCAATTATGAGAAGAATAGAATAATAATATCAATCATTCTACAACCACAAATATTTATACAAATCTATCTCATTCATATTGAGACCCACACACACAACACTTTCAATATATGTGGGACCCACCAAAATATATATGTGAGTGTGTGTATAGTGTTTGCTGTTATATATTAGTAATTGTAACAACATAGCCGGCCATGTGAGTTTTAGTTGTCATAGACTCATGGCCCGAAATTCAACCCATCTGAAAAAGAAAGTGAACAAAATCACGTGTTGTATAATCATATTCCATGTATCCATACATACAACCATACATAGGGATCCCGAGATGCTGTAGTAAGCAAAGTCACTACAGAATTATAGTGAATTTGTGCTCCTTTATGGAGGAGGGTATGGTTCGGTGGCCATTCACGTCCAATATTATTCCGGATCCAATAGTGGATTGGAATAAACCACCAATTTTTTATAAAGACCCCTTCATTGTTGAAGGCTTTAAGAAGACAAATGACTACAACACATTGTTCTCGGATACTTTTTAATTCTTGGTGTTCCTAATGATGTTCCTGCCATTGGTTCTGTTGACGTTCGAGAGTTTGCTCAACTGAGTGGTTTGCTCAATGAACTTACAATTGTTGATTTCGTGGTTAAAATTGGTTTGGGAAAAGGGGTCAATGCCAGATTATTCAAACCAAAAGACTCTTTTTTATGGAAAGTTTGAATCGATTTATGTCCTGGTAATTTTTTTTTTTGATAGGCAAAGAAATTATATTAGAAACTCGACAATAGGTAAATCGAGAAGGATTGGGCAAGTATCATCGAAAGGAAAAACCAATCCAATCATATGCTAGCCAACAATCCAAAAAGAGAAGAAGAAAAGACCAACCAAGAGTTGGGAAAAAAGAAAAGAAAAGAAGGAGAATTACAAAAGGACTTAGATTTTATGCTTTCTAATGCCATCCAAATGGCTTCTAAAGTCTTCAACAGAATAGATTGTAAGGTTGCATCTCCCTTTAACCCCAAAAACCACTCTTAGTTTGATAAGGTCAACCACGTCCTGAACAGTAGGAATTGAACTGTTGAAAACAAGATCGTTTCTTGCTTTCCAAATAGACCAAAGACCGGTATAAAGTGTGGTGTTCCAACAAATTTCCTCCAAGTTATGAAAAGAATTGGAGAACCAATTAAAAATCAATCAGATCAGAGATAGATGAAGGACAAATCTGTAGACACCCTATTCTGGATTGTCCAGATTAGTTTACTTATAGTCTTTGATTCCCCAATAATGAATAAGGTCGAGAACATCCCGAGATTGTTGGAGTGTTTGAGCTTTGAGCGGTCCGAATCTCATTCAAATCCTTTCAAAACTCTTTCAAACCCTTCGAGCCATAACCAAATGGCCTCAGCAAAACCCTACTGGCTTACGCAGGTGCTGTTCTGGTGTGCGCTGATAAACTGTCATGTGTCAGTCATCAACCGTTGACTCAGTTGTCACTGGCGCATGCCGGTACAACTCCGGCGTACGCCAGTCAAAGCCGGTCAAATATTCACTATTCAACCACGTGCTCGAGACTTTTGTGGCCACCCCAGTACGATGAACAGTTTCCTGATAATTGTGATCGTGCAGGGTTGTTCCACTCTCTCTCCTACGCCTTCCATCAACTAGTCTCATGCATTTAATGCATGGGGGGTTCCCTCTCTAACCAAACCAACTGGTTACCACCCCTATTCAGTCCTCCCTTGGGCTATAAATACCCCTCTTGCATTTATATGCAAGGGGTTAACCACATAAAGAAGCTCTCAAGCTCTCTCCTTCTCTCTTCCTTCTTGTTCTCCTCTCTCACTAGTTGCTATCCTCTCTCACTTGTTGAAAGAGTAAGCAAACACCTCTCCCATATACCATAGCATCCATATACCCCTCATCCATCCACCATACCACAAGTTCAAAGCTCAAATCCATCATCAAAACTCAATCCAAAAAGGTATACCACCTTTCATTCTGTAATCTGTTTTGACCTCTGAGGGGGGCTGGCAAGGTCAAGGCTGGTAATCAATACCAGTCTTGGCTCTAAAGCTGGCAAAGTTTCAAGGATCGTTTGTGGCTATCATTGGCACACACGCCAGTGATATTAAGTCGTACGCCAGTTATGGCAGTATGTGCAATACTGGCGTGGGGATCGTTGATCAGCTGTTTTCTGCTTTCCTTTTATTTTATCACCTCACTACATGCTAATAACCAGTTTACAGCTTTCTGTATTTTAGAATTGCGTAGTTATTTATTTGTTGTTCCTGCTTTAGAAAGCCTCTAGGATCTTTCTGGTCATGTTATAGAGCCCGGATGATACAAAGCCAAGCATTGAACAAATGACATAACTGGCGTACGGTGTTTTATGATCAGCGTACGGCAGTTATGTCAAGGTCCAGTGGCTGGCCATTGCATGGTAGCTTAGTCTTGGCCTCTATTTGTCTCCCCACACTGTTTATGGGGTGCTCTTTCCATTTTGTTTCCTTAGGTCCATTTCTGCTACCTATTCCTGTACATATCCTATTATATAAACTGTGTGGTTTGTCCTGGGTGTGCACTGATCCTTTCCAGAGCCTAGAGGGTTGAAAACAAGAGTTGTGAGTTTAGGTCAATCGGCGCACGCCAGTTCTGGTGTGACATACATAGGTCACCTCTATATGCATGTAGTGGCGTGGCCAGTGCATACAGACTTTTATCTGCGTGCCTTATTCTTGACCAGTGTGTTCCAGTTTACCTAAATGTTCATAGATGCTTGTTCTCAATCTATTATTCATTGTTTCAATAAAGCATTCATCATTTTGTCACATAAATGCAACTTGCTACGGTCTTAATCCCCCTTTTAACTGTTCCCCCACCCTAATTGGCTAAAAAATGATTAATGAGAGAAAAATGTAAACGTTTTATAAAATGCCCGAGTAGAGACCGATCTCCGAATTGGGCGAGAGGGGTGCCATAAAACCCTTCCCCTCTCGTAACCTGGCTCCCGAACCTCAGATATCGAAGGTGACGACGGTCCAGTCTATAAGCCTTTTTCAAATCAAACATGTAGCAAACGTTTCAAGTTCGGTTCCTTGGGTATTTCACCGCTAAAACCCAAGTGGCAACTCTAAATCGAAGCATTTCGCCGCGCTTTCCAAAAGGGCGCACTCGATTTTAACAACAAAAATTGAAAACTTTTGGAGCGTGTGCCCACAAAATCCAAGAAGTATTCCATCATGTAAAGATATCACACCAGATATTCCAAGCGAAGTTACAAAGGAGAAGCAAGTGAGAAGGTATCTCTGAAGAAGCAGAGCATATAGGGCAGTTGCCAAGATTTGGAGGAATGATATTTCTCCTAACTAATATGGATCTGGTAGCAATTTTTTCTTGAGCTGCCAGCCAAACAAAAGCATCAATTCTTGTTGTACCAAGATTTCATGCTAATCTTTCATGGCACTTATTTACAATGTCAGTTCGAGAAAGCCAATTTGAAATTCAAGACCAATGCAAACAAGCTTAGGCGCTTGAAATTATTTGAAGCAATGGAAATTTGAGGATGAGTTTCTTCAAGACGGGGAGAATGATGTAGAATAGAAATATGAATAATATAAATTAATTACGCATTATTTTGAGTTTATTATTTTGTTAGGAAATTTCGTTTTAGTTGCCTCTTGTTTTGGCAACCTTATAGTTCTTTCTAGTATTTGATTTCCTAGTCAAAGTAGAATTTTTTGTTTTTCGTATTTTTTGTTAATTAATTGATTCTGCTTCCTTTTCGGACGAATCAATTAGGGTTAGGTTTTTTCCTATATAATAGGTTGTAAGCCTTCAGGCTAAAGGAGTTGTAATTGAATTAAAGAAAAATTGAGAGTTTTCTCATATCGTGCGTTCGAAGAGGGAGTACCTCTAGTTCATACCCATTTGTGTTCATATTTCAAAGAGAGAATCTTTAACAGAAGCAAGTTCGTGATCTCTTCTTGCAAATAGTTTCGTAAAAGGAGGTTGCGCTACAGCAGTTGGTATCAGAGCTCTCGTTCCAATCCTGACTATGGCCGGAGGACATGCTGGAGGTCGAGGAGGTCATACAGCTTATGTTGATGAAGTCTATGAGCGAGATGATGCTGCTCGAGATGCTCGAATGGAGGATAGGTTTCAACAGCTTGAGCAGCCGATGGAGGAGGCATTTGGAGCGCTGACTGATTTGATTGTTGCCTTGTTTGTTGGTGGAAACCCACCTCGCCATCGTCTGATTCAACCTCGGTTTCCGAAAGAGGAGGAGGTGTCGGATGATGTTTCTATCACCAAACCTTTGGCTGGCAACCATCAGTCAAGGGGGAGGACAAAAGTGGATGAAGCTACCATCGAGTGGCCATTCACATCAAATATTATTCCAGATCCAGTAGTAGATTGTAATAAGCCACCAATTTTTGACGAAAAACCAATGGAGAAAATTCCCAAAAAAGAAAATCAGAAAATGTTGCCAAAAGAAGAAGTTACAAAGTTGGTGTTGTTGGAAATTGAATTTATTGATCCGTTTTGGGAGTTTATTGAATACGCTACATGCAAGCGTCCTTGTGTTTCGATCCAGGAGGAAGATAGATTTGTTTTATTGATGGAAATTATTTCCTCACAATTTTCAAATTGTTGTTTACAGTTTGGGATGGAAAAAATAAATTTGAAGTACAAGATTGATGCAGACAAGCTTTGGCGAATTCAACTATATAAACTCGAGGACGAGTTTCTTCAAGCGGGGGAGGATGATGTAGGCCAATATTTTGATTATTCTAGAAATATAGGAATCTTAAGTTATTATTTTGAGTTTAGCATTTTAGTAGGAATGTTTTATTTTAGTCAAGATAATTTATAAGTATTTATTTTCTAGTTTGATTTGATCTAGTTTTCCTATATATTTTGAATAGGTTTCTTGGTCAAGAAAATTAGGATTGATTTTATTTCCTTATGTTTATTTTCCTTTTTAGATTTTAAGAAAGGTAGGTTTAGGAATTCTATTAGTATAAATAAGGTTGTATGCCTTGGGGCTAGGGAGTTGTTTTTTGATTTGATTAATGAAAATTGAGAGTTTTCTCATTATTATGTGTTCGTAGAGGGAGTACCTCTAGTTCATACTTGTTCGTGATTGTCCTTGTTGCGCGTTCTTCTATTCCAACACGCCTCCCTGTATCAGCATCTCAGCTGCATTGTCTCAGCAATTAACAATCCAAATTTATAACAAATTCTTCCATAAAAGAGTGAATTTCCTCCATGGAAGAGTTTTTTTTTTTTATACATACAGGAGTAATAACATGGTTGTAGCTAGTGATACATATGAATACACATATGTGGTGAATTTTCAGTTCGAACAATACGTAATTTTCTTGTTATAATAGAAATACGATTCCCATGTGAAGTTAATGTGACTTTTTTTGCACGGCGAAGAGAGGTCAACAGATACTTAACACGGTCTTATGTGTTGATATTGAGTAGTATTATTCAAGCAAAAAAATAGATTAACCGAAATCGGTGTATTTAAACGAAACATATTAAACTTTTTTAGCCTAAGAGCATCCCCATTAATCCATCCTTCATTCCTTCATATCTCTATATTTTAGTTTTTACTATTTTGGAGGATGTGTTTGCTGCAACCCATCCTCCAAAACACTTTCTTTTTCTGTCTTCATTTGGGGGGGGGGGTTTGTTGTGGTTAGAATGGAGGATTTATGTCAAAACACTTTTTTGGAGGATGGGTTAGAATTGATTTTAATTTCCTCAAAATGGAGGGATGAAGGAAAATTTGAAGGATTAGAGCATGGGTTGGAGATGCTAATAGGTACAGAACCGAAGGACAAAACCTTAGTCGTTTTCTCTTTTCCTTCCCCTCCCTCCTCCTAGGATTTTCACCTCCCTAATGCAGCGGCAGGACGGGAGGGTTTTAAAGTTTTTTTTTTTTTGGGATCTTCGGAGGGTTTTAAAGTTGATGGGTGTTTTTCTTCCCCATAAGTGATGGTTTCTTTCCTCGCTTTCCTTAATCCCTCATGTCCAGGGAGGTCTTTTTTCTTTCAATCTCAGATCGATTTGAGAGTTTTTTGGTGTTGTTCCATTTTTTCATTTATCTCGGCTTCTCCTTTGTCATCAAGGTGCCGCTTTGAATTTCGACAACGGTAGCAGTGATGGTCCTTTGGCAGCGATGGTGGTTTGATGACAAATCAGATCGGATTTTCCATCGGTTCATATTTTGGGTTGCAAAAAATTGGAAGTGGAAGTTGTCATCGAAGATATTCACCAAGGAGTTGATCGGTTAGGATTTGTGATTTTGTTTTTATTCGTAGAGTAGTTACTCACACTTTGGCAATTTCATGTTTGCGAGGTTCTGGTATTCGTACTTGGAAAACTAGACCTTCTAGTTAGTTATTGAATATATCCTCTATGAAACGAAAATCATCATCTTCGATGTACTACTATGGTTTTTTATTAATGAGTGAAAGTATCCTACCATGTTTAAAAAAAAAAAAACGAATCGTATTGTTCTCAAGAGAAATCAATGGTCAAACTCTTATCATCCATCTTCATTAAAAACATGTGATTTAATTAGCGTTTAGTGATTTCTGATCATCTTGAATTTTTCCATGGGTAATTCTAATGTTGAAGTCAACAAAATGAAAGGCTAGGCTGTTATATAAAATTACTTGTGCTTGTCCGTGCCTACAGCACTAGGCACCCCTGTTGGAATTGTCGTGCCTATGGCATTTGCTAGCTAGTGCATGGCTCAAACACTAAATCAATTCATTAGTGTGTAGTATGTGATCCTCTTCTTAGTGGCACGAAAGATAATTACCTATTCTTATGGCACTCCCCCAACTGAACTTTTAAGCTAACAACATAGGATTATCAATTTGATTATGGAATCCCAGTAAATACCAAGTAAAAAAGTTAAAAAAACACTACGTACTATGGATCCCCCACCTCATACACTAAACTCATTTGCAGAAATTAAAGAACATATTAGAACCCATAAATCAAAAACCTTAATGTAACTTCAATCACTAATAGTTATCAAATGCCATAAACTAACCATATAAAGAGTAAAAAAAATTAGTTCGGATCATGAGAAAAAAACAGGCTATCGAAAAAAATTACAGAGAACTCAGGCTTTGGGTAAAATACCTCAGTGTAAGCGATCACCAGAGGCATAGTGCTTCCCCGTGCCTATGGCACTACCCACCCCGGTTGGAATTGGCTCAATTTACTGAAAATTATGTACCCATGGAGTTACTATTCTAAAGTTTAATTTCTGCCAAGACTTGTATTAATTTCTACCCATGTAGGCACGGGCAACCCGATGATAATAGAAAAAGGAGGAGAAAAAGAAAAAGAAGGGTCTAAAAACATATGGACCTGAGCACGGACTACACTACTAAATTATCATTCAAAACGGAACGTTGAGAGGAGTCAAAATAACAAAACTCGATTATGTATAACATTTAACAACAAACCCACCCTCACCAAAAAAAATCACCCAAATTTCTTGAACACTTGGAACAGGCACAAAATCCACCAAGAACAACAGCTAGATTGAAATTTAAACACTACTTTCACCCTGGAAAGAATCAGACACCAAAAACTCCCAAAAAATGTCGCGCCCTTGATTTTCAACATAAATAACAATACCATTTTAAATACAAATCCTCACAATAGTACATACACTACCCCAACATACATTATAGTTTCCGAATCCACAAGTCTGTCCAACCGATAGAGTATTCCAAAAATAGAGAAAACAATACAATGCAATTTGTTTTACGAAGATAGACAAGTACTTCCGAAAATAACTTTAGTCTGTGATGTCTGCATGCACTCCATACTCTCCATGACTGCGCCCCTGTGATGTACCTGAAAATGATAGGTTGAGCTACACTAGCCCAGTAGAGAATCTATATGCAAGTTATAAGAAAATATAATGAGTCATGCACTTAGAGTGAGTGAATACGACGAGATACCACAAAGAAACATGAGACTTCCATCACAAATGAGCATACTACAAACAATGGATCATGATTTCATATGGGTATTCCTAACAACTCATACGCCAAACTAGAAGCATAAACCAACTCGAATTATCCTAATTAGACCACAATGTGTCCACACCCGTCACTTGTCCATTGCTACGCAAATACCCCATTCTGCCTCTATCTATATGAATATGTAATGATCACGCACCAATAGTATTATGTGAACAACAATATATATGTACAACGAATCCCAAGATGTTAATGACAACGAGTATACCTCTTGGCAGAATAGTACGAACATTCACTAAATTCCCTTTTTGAATATAATCAATTCGTCTTGTATTTCTTAAGTATTAGCCATTTTTCGCTTCAATAAAATTCTGGGCATTTGGGACCCCATGTGTCCACTAAAAATCTTTCTTTCTTGTCCGGGCGTTTAGGACCCCTTGTGTCCACTAGAAACCTTTCATTCTTGTCCGGGCGTTTGGGACCCCGTGCGTCCACTAGAAACCTTTCATTCTTGTCCGGGCGTTTGGGACCCCGTGCGTCCCATGTTCATTTCGGCTTCGCACCAGCTGGTGGATCCGTGGCTTTCTTTATATTCGTGGTATCATTCTATTGCTTGTTTCCCATTTCATATTCCTGAATGACCTCATTCTCAACTTATAACCAATCTATATCATCCATACAACATGCCACATGATCTCATTATATCCACTTACCAATTGATCATTAACCTTTCAAAGCACTCCGAAACAATCAACCATATCATAACATCAACTAGTAGATAAGTATACACATTTCCCCTATGTATATCACCACATCCTACATAGCATACTGAACTCATAAGTAACTTTACGACATACTAACCACTAGCCTCTATGCTAGAATGTCACAAAACGAGAGCCCAAGAAGTTTAGGAAGATCAACGAGATGAATCACAAAGATACGAGTTACAATGGTACATTTCGGATCACTAACCAGACTCACAACTACCCATCATATTCACCACAATGCCTCGTATAACCTATAGTACACCTAAACATCCTTACGGTACATTTTCCATTTACAACGGTGCTAAGATTATGCTTAACAAGTATCGAGGGATTGGAATGATTAACGAATCATTGGAATCCAAGTAATCAAGTTTAGGGATGATTTAACAATATTTAGAGTGTGTTAGAAGTGATCGGAAATCAATACAATCAATGGGAATTCAACATCCTCAAAATTGTTTTTTGAGCATTAGGTACCGATACCACAAAACATAGGTATTGGTACCAAATCAATCCAGAGAGCAATCAAAGATCAAGGTACCAGTATCTCAAAAAGTAGGTATCGGTACCTCAAAAAATAGGTATCGGTACCAATGCATTACAGCATGCGATTTTGCAGAAAATCGAGAATGAGCACAAAGTCGAAATCCAACGAACTAAAGCACAATTTAGGCACTTAATCATCACATAAACTCATAACAAGAGCAAGAAGTCCCTACCTCAAATTGAGGATCGAAACCCACGCGATTTGATTAGCAAGCCCTAGCTCTCCAAACTTCAAAATCAACCGAATACTGCTCCTCTGAGCGAAACCCACGAAATTGAAACTCAAGACTACGATTGAGGGGTGGAATGGAGGCGGATCTTGGTGGTTTTCTTGGTGGAATTTTGGGTGAGAGAGCAAGAGAGTGAGAGAGAGCTGATAGGGAACTGAGAGAGGGGTCGGGAGATGAGAGAGAGAGGATTAATGGGAAATTTTTCTCCCCTACACACACACCCACACATATATATTCTCACACAATCACAAATTGCATGTGTACCTCTCTACAAACAACCTTCCCACATTGACCCTAAATCAAATAATTCAATAAATCACTCATTTATTCCATATTCTAACATTATAAAACCTTTAAACGGTTTCCACAAATACGGATCTCTACAAAAAAAAAAAATCCCAAAGGAATGTTTCACACGGCTTTCAAAAAATGTTTTTTTTGTTAGACCCATTACCTTTGTTTTCACGGAGCTTTCTTGGCCCAGCTTTCACGCAGCTTTGTTCAACCCGCTTCGCCGGAATAAATCAAAAATCCCAAAGGAATGTTTCTTGGCCTAGCTTCCGACGGGATTTGTAGACCTCGGTGGGGATTCAAAAGATGATAGGAGTGGGAGTAGGAGCAGGAGAGAGAGAGAGAGAGAGAGAGAGAGAGAGAGAGAGAGAGAGAGAGAGAGAGAGAGAGAGAGAGAGAGAGAGAGAGAGAGAGGAGAGGTGGCAAATGACAGGAGCTAGAATTATTATAATTTTTTCATTATGCCAATGACAGAAACTGGGTAAAAAAAAGAGATGGCATTTTTATGAAATATTTGAAAGATTGTGGGCACTTTCTTAAGAGAGTTGGAGAGCACACATCAACCTTTGGACCAAACAAATCTGAGCCGTCCCAGCAACTTGTCCCCACACCCTTCTGTTTTATAATAGAGATAGAGATGGTGGCTCTCATCTTTAGGGTAGCAAATGAGCCGAGCGGCTCACGAGCAGCTTGAAGTCTTAGTTTGCTAAATTTCATCATATGTATAGGCCGGCCGATTCATAGTTTGCTAAATTTCAAGCCGTAAAAGAAGTAATTGAAGACTTACTATGCCATTGATGTCCGGAACCTCCCCAAGAATTGCTGCTATAAGGGTCGATTTACCCGAGCCAACCTCTCCACATACAGCTATCTTCTCACCACAATGAACCACCAAGTTTATATCATTTAGAGTTGGCTTTAAAGAGCTAGAATCCCATGAAATTCTGGTGGTACTAATAAATATTGCCTGGTTGAGTCCCTCCGCATCGTGCATTTTCTTGGCATATCTATTTTGCAATTTAGGTGCATTGAGAAACTTTATGATTTGCAAGAATGAAACAATTGCTTCAATAAACACTGCCCCAACATCAGGGATCATTCTTATGGACTCCTGAAGAAGGCGGAAAACTGCAAGAAATGTGAACACATTTCTGGCATTGATAGGAATCCCAAGTAAGTAGCAAGCCCAAAATGTAGCAACTGATACCATGATTGGGGATACCCAAAATAGAACCATATAGTACCCTTTTTGTGACAAGATTGCTGACAAATTGTTTGATTCTTCTCTACCAAGCATATAGTTTTAAGACTTACATGTTTGTCAGTGCCTCTGCCATAGCCTTATGCCTCCTGTCTTGTGCCACAATAAGCTTTGCCAAATACTTATGCTGTAATTTGGCCGCTGGATAATTTGCCAACACGGTCAAAACAATCACTACCACTGCTACAATAGCTGCAGTCCCCATAGCGTAGTATACGATTGAAAATGCAAGGCAGATCTGAAGGCCAATTGTCCATGACTGAAGAATTCAATACAGGAATTCGCCTATTCTATAAGCATCCACCATGACATAATTGGTTATTAGACCAGGAGAATGGTTTGTCTTAGCAGCATTTGAGAGTTTTAGTTGCTTCTGGTAAATTGCTGCAGTTAGCAAGGACCTTATTTGGAGCCCAGCTAGTCTAGTTCTAAAGCTCCATTTCCTCTCTGACAGTGATTCGGAGCATTTCCCAAGGAAAAGGCCTGCACTGAGAGCATATACCTCATATTTGAACGTTTCCTTTCCTTCAGCAACCAAAATGAAAGCCCTCAGAAACAACGGGTCGGTAGCCAGTGTGATTACCTTGATCAACGCAAAAAATCCAGAAACTAAAATAGCTTTCAACTGCCAGAGAAATACTGTTTTCAAAACTGAAGGATTCAGCGTTCCTTTTTCTTTCTGTTTAGTTAGCTTCTCCTGAGGTCCGAAGTAACACGTCTCTGCTTGATCCACTTGCCTCAACTTTGGAATGTCTTTGTCCTCAAGAACTTTCTCCTTACCCTGTTTAAGTAATGGCTTCAACCACCAAAACAACATTCTGCTAAAAAAATCCGGCATTTGTGAAAGGCGTTATGTTTTCATTCCCACTATCAGCTGATTCACCTTGTCGAGGTTCATGGAGTGCATTAATATTGGTTTCTGCATAATTTTGGTCCCCGAATGCACAGAAGAGCAATAGAATTGCTGCAGAAAAAGAAAACATATGTAGCACACGCTTAACTGACAAACTTTGTCCACAATAGATACCCACATTGAAGGAATAAAGAGAAATCCTGAAAATAAGAATACATTTGCAGAACAAAGCCTTATGGTCATGATATGTAGATACCGTTGCCTTGGAAGGTCACAGTTATAGCCAGAAATAACCATGTGAACCCCTTGAATAGCAATGTTAGCCACCCATGCTGAGGTGCTATGCTATCTTGCAATATCAATTTCTCCACAACGATCCAAATACCTAATCCAAAATAAATCAAACCCAATGCAACACTGAGAATGACTGAAGAAATTTGCAATATGAAGTACCGTTGGGAGTCCAGTAAGGCAAGGGTCTTGCTTGAGGATGGTCTATAGACGAACGTAAATAAGTAGATGAAAACCACAAGAATGTCAACAGAAATGGCCAAAACATGGTTGATGCAGGAATATGGATTGATGATGGGTGAAAGTCCAGATTTGCAGTTGTTTCCACATTTATACAAAGAGACTAAATTCCCACAGAAAATGCTCATTTCTGTTGCCTCCAAAAGCTGCAGCTCACTAACCACAAATCTTGAAGGCCTACAATTTAGATATTGTCCGTTTATTGATTTAAGCTGAGCTAACTCAAGATGATAGATAATATTATGTGATCAGTGGATTCGTTTACATGTTATCTGCACTCCTGAAGTTCAATCAATTATTGGAAATATCTGGTGTAGTACTTTCCTCCTCTTTCAGCCTAGAAAAAAGCATAACAAAAATGTTACGTTGTTTTCTTGTACATACATACTTCCAAACTTAAAAATTTGTGGTCAGGTATTATGAAAAACAATTAGCTCAGCTCAAGAACCTTACATATTTCATTGAACTTCTGGAAAGTATTTTAAGGTCTACAAAACAAGAAAGAGTATACGATAATACGAGTATATACGTGAAATGCTATTGAGATAAGATAAGCAAATATCCCACTCCTCGAAGAATCAGTGAACATAGGATTTGAATGTCAATATGGCAATGATATCTGTGTATCGGTCGGCATCCTCTCCGGTAATGGTCCGGAAAGTCCAACAACTTATCACACTGCAGAACTATCTTATAAGTAAGATATATGGGTGTGGGCAACTCCAGCAACTTTCCGGGACAGTTGCTGAAGAAAGAAACAAACATTTATGACTGATTTGGAACAAATTCTAAATAACGAAGTTGTGGAAAACTGGCCTGGTGTCAAAACATATAAGCGCAAATGATGTGCTGAGTACTACTAACATGAAATCAAATGCATCTGAATGTCACTCTAAGTAAAGAAATCATTACATTTGTTAGCCAGTGCTTGTACCGAAATTCTCTGTATCTCTACACCGAAATGCATTGCTAGCTGTTGGATCACATATATAAAATTTTGAAAAAAAATATTTCACCCAATCTAGCGACCCCAAATATATTTTGATATTGAGGTACACGAAATTTGGTACAGAGGATCCACCGTGTTGTGGACCACAGCCTCTCTTGTAGTAATCATGCAAAAGAGGCAACTTTAGATTACAGGGACGTCTGGGAGTTCCAACTCAGCATATCTTGAAGGAACAATGGAAGTTTTGCATTAAGTAGAGGGCTGATATACAAATGGAACGAGTCAATAAGTGAATTGTTCAAGGTTGGCTTGAAACTTAAGAGTTTAAAGTTATATCCAAGCTTTGATTTGTTTATTTGATTAGTCAATCTCAAACGTGCCTTAGTTGATGTAAAACAGAAGTCGATCTATGAGATTTAATCAATGCCTGACACGAATCAATTGCGAGGAGTTTGAAATTTTTATAACTGCTTGTTCTTTTTGTGTAACAAATCGATCTCGAGCAAAATATTAACAAGCCACACATGATAGAACTAGGAATAGAAAATCTGAACTGGCCATTATGCTATAGTGTTGTCCAATGCAAACACAAGAAAGTAATTGAACATCTTTAGTATGATGTGGTGGCTCAACCAAATGATACCCAATATCAACAAGTGATTATGCAATGTGTAATGAGAAGAAATGAGGGTGATGGACTCCTCTTTTTGTTTAGCCCCCTGCATGGTTAGAGAAAGACAAGAAAAATGATATACATAGCACTACAGCTACTTACACAGATTATGGATGAGTCATGTATAGCAATTCGCGTGTATGCATGAGTTTATCGGATACCATAGATAGCCAGCAATTTCTGATATGGACGATTCTCAAGACTCGTTGCTTACAAATACTACATGCCACTTAAGATCCTACTTCCAAGCCAATCCATACTACAAAATAGACCGAAAAAGCTGAGCAGATGACAACAACGAAGAGTAGACTCAGAGTCCACCACAGTACTAGCAGCTATTTGAATGTTCCACCTAACATAATTTTTGGTTTTAGGAAAAACTTGTTGTTTTAGGGTTTGATCATCACTAGCCATTTTCACTAAGAAAATTTTTGAAAGTTTTTCTCTTTTTCAATAATTGGTTAGGGAAGATTCATTCACTCCAAACAATGCTAACGTGATTTTCTACCAACTTCAGGTTATTCTTTTAGTAAGTGTTTATCAAAACTCATTTTTACCAAAGCACATCGGGGTTGGTCTTTCAGAAACTCATTCAACAAGTTTTTCCTTTTCTTTCTCTTTCGCAAAATATGATTGAGGTAATTGGGATCCACATGATTACTTGCCAGCACATTGACAAACTCCTAAATCTTACCGGCTCGTTGCAGTAAGCATGCTCAAAATTTTGAATTTAAAAGATGGGTTGCTAGGCCAATTTGGAAATAGAAATCAAAGTCTTAAACTTGTCATGTTGGATCATCCATCGAGAAATAAGTATTGCCAATTCTATCCACAATATCCTTGACTTTGCACACAATAATCCATAACCTGCTCTACTACCTCACACTCCCCCTTTCCTTTAGCTTTGCAAGGCAAAGATTGCTAGAGCAACCCCTAGATCAATTGCTGACAAGGCAGCTTATGCTTTTTCGAGTGTTTGATTTTGTTCTAGAAATCCATGCTTCGCGGGGCTTTAGGTATAGCGAAAGTGTTAAGTAAGCAGTGATGCTTTTGACTTACAAAAAATATACCTTGCAGGAAAATCATTAGTGCTCAGCTATAAATATTTTAGGGTTAGGGCTGGCCTTTAGTTCAAGCCCCAATCCCTAGACACAGAAAGAGTGTTCACAACAACATATACAAGGTGTGAGAAAGAACTTCTAGAAAAGATGCAAGTAGATTCCTAACCTACAGGATCCTGTCCTATTTTGATAGTTTCTATGACTTTCTAACACATGTAAGGTTTGGGTAGTCTCAAGGGTGCTCCGTTGTCAAAGGGTGCCAGTCCTCTTACTAGCCCGTCATAGGCGGCAATCGGGTGATCCCCTCTTTGATATACCACTAGGTACAAGAGACTATGGAGTTTGCTGAAACCCCTAACATAGTCTGTGACATGCCGGAATATTAGGTGAACTCAACGAAGTTGCCCACTCGACAAATATGATACAAGAATTAAATGAAGCAAGTATTAATCTTATATTGAATTTTCTGGTTATGGCTCTGAAGTCCCCAACAGAGTTGCCAAAAAATTGTAGACACCTCCCAAATGGGGCATCGGCATACAGATTGATAACGTTTGTTTGCTTTCCACTTCATAAACCAAGATCGTGGATATTCGCATGGCTATGAACATTACCACACGATAGCCATTATCATCAAAACAGAGTCGCCACCTAGTTTATAAAACTAGGAAAAACAAGTAGAGATTCTGGGTACGGGAGCCAATAGTACAATAAGGGGAAGTGTTAGGCACCCCTCTTTGCGTAGTCATGAGACTAGCCCATAATCGTTCGACATACGATTAATACGTGCTTTATCTAATTCTAAACAAATAATCTATTTTATTAGCCTTTAACAATAGATAAGGTGAGCTAGAATAGTAATTGAAGCATGCATAAAAATAGACAAGAAAGATAGACTATCCCAGGAAATAGATCCCTCGGCCAGTGAATGGATGTCACGGTCGAGGGATCCCACTGGATCGATGTATCGGCCGAAGGATTGATTCCCAAATTGATGTTCTTCCTCACACCAGACTAAATGATTAACAGAAAATCAAAACGCTATGATTAATGTACAGAAGCATAAAAGAATCAAACCAATAGGCCTCTAAGCCTTACCACCTTGATCCCTCAGTGCTTGATTGCTTCGGATTGAGGGTGATTGACTAATCGTCTTCTCAAAACCCTTGGATTAGGGTTTGTACTTCGGGGTTTGATCGCTCGGGATGCGGCTGCCTACGGGAGTTTAGGGCTTTTGTTGAAAGGATATGAGAGATAGTTTCTACTGAGCTTGGAGGTATGAGATGGAGGAATTGAATGTTAACTTCAAAACCCTAAGGCCTTTTTATATAGGCAATTGGTGACTCACTCCAGCCAATCAAATGGCGTGAATCAATAAAGTAGTTTAGAGTATCAATATTTGCTCGAATATGCTCTCATAGCCCTAAAGAATCGAAAAAAAGTTGCTAGGGTTTTGGTGCATCAGTCAAACGAATGACAGAACATTCCAAAATTCTGGAATAAGACGATCTAGCAGCCGAGGAATGGATCTAACAACCGAGGAATGGATGTGGCGGCCGAAGAATCGATCTGGCTACTGAGGAATCAATCTTTCAGGGAGATTTTTAAGCAACATGTTTCACGGGTGAAAGAATAAAGTTAAGGCCGTGAGACAAATATTACCGCCGAAAGATGGATTTTCCTAGGATCTGGTATTTCTATCTGAAAGGTTGTATTGCTCTGAATTGAGTCCTCTAAGTGGCTAAAAGTACTCATCAAAAGTCCTAAGGTTCACGATAAGTCAATTAGCAATCATTGTATCCATTCATCATCGGGATGGTCCTAAGGCGGGACTTGAAATATTAATCGTTAGGCCAAATTGGGGTGTCTATAGCACCCGCAAGACGGGAGCTCAAATTGGCGCTGCCAAGATGGGAGCTTGGCGGGAGCTCGCTTCCCTCTAGACGAGAGCTTAATGGGCGGTTAAGGCAACTATTCTCTTACTCTTAAGGGAGTTATGCCATTGTGGAAGTAAAAATAAGAAAATCTTATCACACAAAATGTTTTGCAAATTGAAAATATCTAGCTTCCTATAAGCACTGTTTAAAATTGTGAAAATTCTCATCAGTAATCACTTTTCCTTCAATGATTAAGTATTTAAAGATACTTTATATACCTATTTATATGAAATCTATACACGCTCCTTAGGCGCTCCAAACATTAAGAGCTTCTAGGTGTCTCTACTCCCCCGCACTCGCTCCCGCTTCGTGCTACTAAGATTGAGACTACTTTTTTGGCCAAAATTAGTGTCACACCCCAAACTGGGTAGGTCAATTGTTCCATCCCAAGAATACGATGTGGCAGAACCTGATCACCTCACAATTAAACTGAAACAATTGTTTGAACATAAGTCAAACCAAACCACTATTATTAAAATAATAGGTGAACTGTACAACATAGTACAAGGGTCACAAAAACATCACAACCTAAACCAAAGGTACAATCAGCCTCTCTCCCGGCCAAAAGATCACAAAAGACACCCCGATGACGACGACGACAGCTGTATAGTGAACCACCTCTATTCTCGGACATATGAAAAAGTAGCACATTGAATGCGTGTGCGAACCACAAGCTCAGTGAGTACAGTTGAATCATATAAATAATAACTAAAAAAGCAATTATGGATCAAGCATAAACCAAATAACTCTTTTAGTACAAGTATTCTTCATAGTCCACCACAAGGTCCATCAACTCATCCCATATAGCCAAGGGTCCTTTACCTCCGACCAAAGTCATCACGGTACCGTTACCTTAAGAGTCAACGCAAATAAGTACATTGGTGGAACCAGTGGCCATTCAATATAATTCCCAATGGTAGGGACACACTCACATATCCCATATGCATGCCAATAATAATATATAAGCCCAATTAAGCAAACACTCCTACATTATTCTAGGAGCGGGGCATACTCCTACATTTGCCTAGGGGCAGGGCAACAAGGCTATCGTAGCATGAATCTCAAAACACATTTCTCAAATATTCTAGATTAATATTTCAACCAATCAAATCACAGTTCATAAAAAGAGAGTACTTTTAATAATTCCAAGCAAATCAGTATAGTTCCGATCGATATAATTCACATGTACTCACCTTCAGAAATAGCTGGATTAACCGAAACCACAACCTAACTCCTAGGTGGAGCTAATGTGGGCACAAACCTCTCTGAACCTAGCACGATTCACACGTCGATGCAAATGAGTGATTGCAATTCATAACACATCCGATGCATGAAGATGCATGCTAGAAATTAAAACTCATTCATAACTTTGTCTCTAATTACCATCCCAATGATCCCATGAACTAATTTAGTTTCCTTAATTTCTAATATTCAGCTCCTAAGCACAACGTTTACCATGCTTAATTACACCCAGTAACTCATCACATACAAAGCAAACCGACTGGAATTTAGGAAACAAAAAAGTCTTTTATGCTTGCACATGAAACAGACAGAGTGACGTGTCTTCCTAGCATTCATGCTCATCTTGGTCCCTAATTCAATTGCAATACTCTCCTTTATGATTTGGAGAATAACTCTTTAGGATATAGCATTAAGACAAAGACTACACACATTAATTTGTTTGTATACATGCACAATACTACACACAAACGTCATTTCAATTTTTTTTTATTAACCATAAAAATGCATGATATGTATGAAATTACGATTCGGGTCACACAATTAGCATGATTCATACCATAGTCATGGCTGTTTCTAGATTTAATGAGAACTTGTTCTTGTATTTTGTGCTAATTGATGATGTACAAATTGACAGAGATGCAGCAGAGTTAATAAAGATGATCATTGAGGATGTTGAAAAGTAAATCCAACACATCTAAATGTTCTAGACCGCCAAGTTGGACTAGACCGTCGTGTTGTAGAGCTCAATGTGTTGCTGAACATGGAATTCAATTGTGTTGGCATTGTTGCCATATGGGGCATGGGTGGAATTGGCAAGACAACAATTGCAAAAAGGCTGTATAATCTCATCCAACATAAGTTTGAACGTAGCGGTTTTCTTGAGAATGTCAGAGAAACTTTGAAGCCACAGAATGGTCTGGTTGTGTTACAAAAGAAACTTCTTTTGGCTATATTAAAAGAAGTCATGAACTAAGTAATTCTCATGAAGGCATCGAGGTTATAAAGAAGATAGCTTTCGGTTGAAAAAAGGTTCTTGTTGTTTTGGATGATGTGGATAATGACCAACAATTGAAGGCACTAGCAATAGATCGAGATTCCTTCGCTCTTGGAAGCAGAATCATCATAACAACAAGAGATAAGTCTTTGCTAAAAATCCTCGAATTGGGTGAGAATAAGATATATGGGCTAGAGAAATTGGACAAGGACGAAGCCCTTGAGCTCATCAGTTGGCATGCCTTTAAGGAAGACCATCCTCCAGAAGACCATTTGGACCTTTCACGCCAAATTGTGCATTATGCTGGAGGGCTTCCATTAGCTCTAGAAGTTTTGGGTTCCTATTTCCGTGGCGAGAGAATACCTCAATGGGAAAGTGCAATAGTGAAATTAAGAAAAATTCCTGATGATGATGTTCAGGGAAAACTTAACAAAAGTCTTAAGATGAGTTTTGATTCGCTAAGCAAGCAATTGAAGAAGTTGTTCCTATGGCATGTTTTTTTGTTGGAATGGGTCAAGTTTTACAGTAAAAATATTGGAAGGCTACAACATTTCTGCAAAAGATGGGATTCGAAAACTAGCCGATCGGTGTCTCATAAAGTACGAGTAGTACCAATTTGTGATGCATGATACGATCAGAGACATGGGGAGAGAAATTGTCAGGCAAGAATCTCTTGAGGATCCTGGGAAGCGTAGCCGATTGTGGTATCCTGACGATGTCCTTGAAGTTCTGAGATATGGCACGGTGAGAGCCATATGCATTGAGATTTTAATCAATTGTTGATGCTTCATTACTGCAATAATGCTACATGCACTTGTTCCCATTCTAATTCTGATTTATTTGACATGAATATTCCCAGCTTTATTTTTTTTTTCTCACCGAGGTACTTTTTCCTTCCCTCAATATGAATTGGGTTTTCATATCAGGGAACTGAAGTAGTTAAAGGCCTTATCCTGAACGCAACAGCTATCCAAGTGAATGCCAAGGCATTTGAAAAGATGAACAACCTGTGGCTGCTCCATCTCGATTACATTCATCTAACTACTGGTTATGAACATATTTCTAGAAGGCTATTATGGCTAAGCTGGAAAGGCTTCCCTTTGGATTGTATACCGTGGAATTTTTCTATGGAGAAGCTAGTTGCTCTTGATTTGAGTTATAGCAGGCTGGAAAAAGTTTGGAATGGAAACAAGGTACATCCTAATTTTTTCCTCTATCCAACATCTATGGCACGGTATATTTTGTGGAAATTAACTTTCCTCCTATTCTTTGGGACAGATTCTGGGCAAGTTGAAGTTCCTTTACCTCAGTCACTGTCATTACCTAACCAGAACCCCTGCCTTCTCTGGACTCTCTTGTCTTGAGGAGCTATTGCTTAATGATTGCAAACGTTTGGTGGAGGTTGACGAGTCTATTAGATGTCTGAACAAACTTCTTGTCTTGGGCATGAAAAATTGTACAAAACTGCAAAAGCTCCCCTCTAGCATTTGGATGTTGAAATCTCTCGAACGTCTTGATATCTCTGGTTGCTCCAACCTAGGAAACTTAGCTGTATTTAAAGGACCGCTATATAAATTACGGTGCTTTTTCTTCTCGTCTTGGACATTGCCACCAAAGGCTGTGGATTCTATTGGGTTGTCACGCACCCCTGTCCAGGCCTCCAGTTGTTTAACGGAATTATATCTGAAAGACTGCCATTTGTCATGTCTATCAAAGGAAATAGGGAATCTAATCTCATTACGGACTCTCCATCTCGCCAAAAACAATTTGAGTAGCTTGCCGGATGATATATGTAACCTTACTTGCTTGAAGCGTTTGCATTTGGAAGACAACAATGTGTCAAATCTGCCTAGTGGAATTGGGAGGTTGACCTCGTTAGAGAGATTGTATCTTTCAAGAAATAGTTTATGTTCCCTTCCGGATACCATTGGTAAGCTGTCTTGCTTGAAGGATTTGTTGGTGGGAAATAACAAGCTCTCGCATCTTCCTAGTGAAATTGGGGATTTGGACTCTTTGGAGAATTTGGTACTTGAGGGTAATAATGGTTTCCGTGGACTATTCGGGATCCAATAAATTAGTTGAGAACAATTATTTAACTAGTCTCTTAAAGCAACTCCCCAAGAGTAAGGTACACTCTGTCTCTCTCACGCATTGGAATATTTTTATAAGGGTGTTTTCCACTAACCAAAACAAGGACTTATTTTTTAAATAAGTATTTTTTGAATTAAAAATAATTTATTATGAGATAATGATATGTTTTATAAAGCGATAAATAAGTACTTAAAAAATAAAAAGTTAAGCGGAACAGGATTCCATAAGAAGGTAAAATCATGATTTTTGTAAAGTCATGTGATCGGTATAATCCTTGATTTCTATTCATCTTCCACGTGCCGTTGTAGTATCAGGTTGAGTTTCGGCAAGGGATTTTTTGCATTTTTTTTCGTTTTGTCTTTATTCATTTTTTTATTTGTTTGTTTATTTTGTGACAAACTTTTTTAGATTATTGATTCTTCTCGACGAGGAGAATTGAAAAAGTAGTTTTTTTTTTTTTAACTTTTACCCTAATATTTCTTGTAATACGGCTTTTTTGGCTTTACCTTGAATATTTCCAAAAATAATTGGAAAAAGTCATTTTTTTTTTTTACTTCTATGATTCCTCTGATCAAAACGAATCAATAATTCATAAAATTTTGTCACAAAATGAACAAATGTGAAAAAAATTGAATAAGGACAACACAAAAAAGTACAAAAATCCCTTAGCGGTAACCAGACCAAACCGAGCCTTGTTTCCCAATCAATTGAGTCAGCTACATGAATCCTATTTTTTCATTGAGTTCTCTATCTACTTTGCTTAGATTAGTAAGCCCAAGTCCGTTTGTATGTCTAAATATTTTTAGGTCAAATCTTGAGAAAAAGATGTTTGTACTCTGACTAAATTCATGATCTAAACAGGGGCTCTCTAAACTTGAGGATGCTGTTCGTATTATTGTTCCAGCAGGGGAGGAGGAGATTCGTATTTGGTTCCCATACCATGATGGTAGAGGGCAAAATGTATCTTTTGTGGTTCCACCTTCTCCTTCTATGAACCAGAAAATGTTGGGTTGGATTCTACGCTTAGAGTAGTCTGGGGTCCCTGAGAAACATCTTACGTATTGATTCGAAATGTGATCTGCAATAAAATCCGATGGTTCGATGAAGCATTCCAGTTTTTTTGTATCCATGATCATGTGTTGCTTTCTTATATACCACAGGGTTACCGAGGATTGCAATTAGAAGGCGGTGATGAAGTGGAGATCCCAATAGATGTAACTCATCCTAACCCATTTGTAAAGAAGTGGGCGATTGATCTGATTTACGAGGCTGATGAGATTCACAAAGGCAACGACACCTGCTGTCAAGTGGTATCAATTTAGTATTAAGAATATTCAACTTTGACAAATACTCACTCTTTTGCTCCATAGGCATGTGAGATTTCGACTTCTCTTACTCCTGTTTTCATCCGATGTGCCCCCACTGGATTTTATAGGTTGAACCCAACTTTTCAAAAAGAAAAATACTTGTACTAATTGTTAATTTATGTTTTCCTAGGGTTTCATTATCAGTTTATCTCTAAGTTCTAAACTCACTCACTCTCTCTCTCTCTCTCTCTCTCTCTCTCTCTCTGAGTGTGACTCTCTCTGCATTTGCGATCGACTCTATTGTCGTCGCCAGCCGCAGCCAAGAAAGGTCTTTCTCTCGCACTCTTGTTCTTTCTCTCTCGCGTTCAAGGATAGTGGCTGCACGAGAGTGCATATTTGGATAGTTTCACTATCTATAGTAGGCCGAACATGATGGCTCAAACTCATGTTCGGGAAGGACGGACCAAGATTAGGGTCAAAAGAGGTGGCCGTACTCAATAACAAGTTCGGCTATTACCGAGGTTAAACAGCAGGCGGTAATGCGCTCATCTGACAACTAGTTCTTGGAGAGAGCCTTCAGGCTTGGCCACCTTAAAGACAGGCAATCCAGATAATGGATTCTCTCCACGAGTCACCTACTAGGTTCGGCAAACTGTGAAGCTCGACCAACCGTGACGACACGTGCCTCCCCACGTGTTGAAGCCGTTATGACTAGAGATAACGATGGACACACATGAGGGTGCCAACTCATACCAAAAGCGGTTACTAGATCTTATCAGTGACATCACAATGACATCAGCCGACCCGTGCAAGACACATGGCCGTTCTTGGAGAGCAAGTCAAACAGACTCTATAAAATACCGAAGGGTAGCAGCCTTAAAGAGGTACACATGCTTCTAGACACTTAAACCCAACTTTTCAAAAAGAAAAATACTTGTACTAATTGTTAATTTATGTTTTCCTAGGGTTTCATTATCAGTTTATCTCAAGTTCTAATTAAACTCTCTCTCTCTCTCTTTCTCTCTGTATGTGTGACTCTCTGTGGATCCGGGGGCTCTGCTGCCCAGAGGGGGCAGCAGCCCCTACCCACACCCTCAAAACGACGTCGTTTTGAGGAGAAAACTGCTGGACCTCTTCTCATCAAACTGCTGCGTTTTTTTTTCTGCATTTTTTTCCTTCAGCTACAAAACACAAGCTATAAACAAAAAGAAAAGGCAAGAACGAACAAAAAGATCAAATACCAGGAACTCAAACCTTGAAAAACTTAAATCAAAAGCTAAGGAGTACTCATTAATCAAAAATTTGTACTGGAATCCCATGAGAAAAACTGAATCTCCACATTTAGGTTCCCAATCATAAATATAATTCTTCACAATCTAAATCCCATAATCCAGAATTCAAAAGAACACGATCTCATATTCATCATGTTACCCCAAAAAGCGCGACCACAACTAAAGTTCCAAAATTGAAAAGAACACAATCTAATATTCATCCTCTCACATCTAGAGTCAATAAAGTGAGGGTGATTGTGGATTGATGATAAAATCAATGAACCCTTCATTATGGAAGAATGACTTGGTCTCCATGGCTGTTTGGATTGATCCATCAATGGTAATATGTCCTGCTCGATCAAATTCCATCTCCTACAAAAATATAGCAAAGTGTATAAAGACGTAAAGTTGTAATCGTGTAATTGGAACCAAACAATAATTGAAACTAAGTACACTAAAGACCTCTGAAATTTGTGAACTAGAAGATGCTTGAGTTAATAAATGTGTTGTTTGTGGATAATAGGGTGTTCCGTCATCCTTGGAGCCGGATTGTTCAACGCCCTACAAGTTAGTGAAACATTTGTAAGAATATTGTACAAAGTGAAGACAGATTTTTTTTGATATATATTACAGGAAAGTAATTGTATACCTGATTGAACTGAGGTTGTGGAACACCTTTTGCCCTTTTTTTCAACTTCTCATACCAAGGCTTTAGTCTTCTACCACCCTTCCTTGCACGGTCTGTGAATTTCTTTTTCAAACCCTTTGCATGTTTTAAAATAGGATCGATCGAATCTATTCCCATGTCAATGTCGGCTCCACTACTTGACGCATCGTGGCCATGTTTGGAAAGAAAGATATTCTCCACTTGCACTCCCAAATTCGTAATAGTATCCTCCACCAACCTATATGCTTCATCATCTTCAGATGACCGAGCCGCTAATGTCACCATTTTAGGACAAAGATGCCTATATCGCGCCGATATTACAAACTTCCGATCAGTCTCCTCCACCATAACTTCTTTTCCCTTAGATGAACAACTCTTTGCATCTAGCCTCCATCGGGGTAATATGTATTTTTCAGGTATTTCCATGACATTCATTAGCGAGAGCACTTTGATTGCATGACCACATAGAATTCCAAAGCTCTCAAATTTTCGACAACTACAACGAACTCCTCCAAAAGTTTTAGCTCCCAATGCATCAAGTTCCACACTAGCTAACACAACATACTCTCTTTCTTGTCCATGCTTTTGAATCACACATCTAATTTCATCTCCCAACACCTTTGATTGTATCACTTTACAACCAAGGGAGATGTCTAACTGTTTGTGGAACAAGTCGAAAATAGGAGGAGTGTACAATTTGGAAACATGAAGTAACATTGGACAACTTGGATACTTTAATCTAACCATCTTTTCTCTAGAGCCGTGTGCTGCTTCTTTTTCATTGTACCGCTTGTCAAAAACAACTTTATCAAGTCGTGTTAAGAATTGATCAAGATGGAGGTTGGACTTTAAGTGTTTCTTCAATTTGGCATTCAAGCTCTCACTAAGTTAAGTGCTTCTCATCCCTGCATTATAAGACAACTTCATGTACACATGTGCCCACTTCCTTCTAAGTTCCCAAGTTTTGTTCATCCACTCATTGTCTTTCAAGTTATAACTTTCAAGCAAAGATTCCCAAGCTTCTTCTAATTCCTTTTCGTCTTCATAGAGAAACATGCACGCATTGAAATCACTACCAAATGTGGATTCTTCCCCATACAAGTAGCCTAAATGCTTCATTGCATTTTGATTAATGTGAAATGTACACAATCCGTGTTTCACATCCAGCATAACTTGAGATATCGCGTTAGCCATTGCTTGATCTTGATCGGTAAAAAATGTGAAAGGCTTCTTCCCCGACATTGCTTCTAAAATTTTTTTGAATAACCACACAAATGATGGGATTGTTTCATCATACATCAATGCAACACCAAAAATAACCGTCATACGAAAATGGTTAAAGCCGGTAAAAATAGCCAACGGTCGAAACTCTTTATTAGTTCTAAAAGTCGTGTCAAAAGACAATGTATCCCCAAAAAGCCCATAATCTCTTATCATCTCATGGTCCGCCCAAAAGATATTGGTTATCATCTCATCTACATCCAATTGCATTCCGTGAAAGAAGTAAGGATTATCAATTGTTTGTTTCTGAAAATATCTCAACAAAGCCCCTGCTTCACCATATTGTAAATCCCTTCCTCTTTTCGCACGCAAGTAGCTTTTAATATCCTCTCGCATGAACACAACGTTCTCCTTCCCTCCTGATTGGGCACTAATGAGATCATGTGACAACTTAAGAGGTAACCTGGTAGCCTCGGCAATTTCAACAGTTATACCTTGTGACTCAGTCAATCCTCTTTGATTCCTCATCATATGGACAGTTTCAGGAATATGTAACAAGTGATTGTGAGTCATCAAATCTTTTCATAGTCCATTTCAATGAAGCCCGATCAAGTGATATGTACAAAAATGCTTTGCAATTAGTTGTCTCTAGTCTACCTAGTGATGTCGTCTGAGTTCGTTTATCCACTCTTTTTACTCCCTCCTTACTACAAACAAATTTTCTATTAATCATCACACCGTCCGTCTTGCTTTTTGATATGTAGTCTTTTCGAACGCAAAACCCTAGAATCCTTCCGTATTCGCAATAGAATCGATACGCAGCATCTTCTGACTCAAACTCCATACCAATACACGGTGTAAATTCGTTTACGAACTCTTCACTGTGTTCTATAGGCCCCTCAACTCTATCTTCCTCCATTTCAACAATAAACAAGTATGAAAATCTGAAATGTATAAAAAATTCATACAGTCAACACTAACTATATTTTAGATCATCAAAACCAAGAGTATTGCCTGCTAGATGCCAACTTACATGTAAAAACAATCATATGTATTCAAACATGGCTTGACTCCGTAAAAAATATGGCAGAAATAGTAATCCCAATGTCTAATGCATAATTAAAAATGCAAACCCAGGACCCCAACCCATTTTATTAGTTCATTGCTAAAAGGGGAAATCACACTCGAGACGAGAATAAGGGAAAACATTCGGCATTGGGCTTAATTGAAGAACCGAATGAACAATACACATACCGAAGTGGTTGTTTCGGCGGCTTGCGGCGGTTCGGCGTCGGTAGATCGTTCAGAAGCAGTAGGAAATGAAGATGGAGAAGCAACCACGGTTGATGAGGGAGAAGGAGGAACTGGAGTCGGTGAGAGAGAATGGGGGAACCCATTGGCGGGAGATGCTAGCAGACGATTAGAGAGAGATTTGGGGGGAAACACTTAGGGAAGGGAAAAAGATGTGCCAAACAGGGCCCTTACCAGAGACCAGCAGTTTTCCCTCAAAACGGCGTCGTTTTGAAGGGTGTGGGTATGGGCTGCTGCCCCCTCTGGGCAGCAGAGCCCCCGAATCCGACTCTCTCTGCGTTTGCGATCGACTCTATTGTCGTCGCCAGCCGGCGGCCAAGAAAGGTCTTTCTCTCGCACTCTCTCTCTCTCTCTCACTCTCTTGCTCGCTCGATCTCGCGTTCAAGGATAGTGGCTGCACGAGAGTGCATATTTGGACAATTTATGTTTGTGATGACCAATGTTTATGTATGGGAAGATTATTGATAGAGAACATGTTAAGGCCTGATTCCATGATCAGGTGGACCGTGCCAAGCCTCGGAATCCCAAACGATGTTTAGTTTCCGATTACCCAATTTAGCAAAATTCAGACGAGCTCGGAATATGCCCAAATTAAATTTGGTGGGTTGACTTATTTTCGCGCTCCGATCAAAACTCACCACCCTAAGTTTGTGACCGATGGTGTTTTTCGGCGAAAATTCCTTCATTTAGGCCTTCAATTTACGTTTTTTGCTGCTTTAGGAAAGTTTCAATTCGTTAATAACTCTTAGATCGTAATTCCATTTAAGTTGGTTCTTTTTGAGGAAAGTCCTAATTTTCTTTCCCGTTTTCAATTTTACCGGCCAAAAGCCCCATAATTTGGAACTTTTTACTTTTCAACTTATTATTATTAGAGTTTCGTAGGGTTTTGAGTTCCACCCTATAAAAGGGTTGTAAACTTAACAACGTTTTGCCTCAGTTTTATCATCAATAATATTGCAGAGATTCCCTATCTTTTCTTTGTGCACAAGGTTTGCCCGTGGACTGGAGTTGTTATTTCGTTTGGATTAGTATACTAACTAATTGCCTGTGAATTTCGCTGCGTCAATTATAAAGGTTATATATGTTTCCTTTGGCTTGTAACGACAGACTATTCAAGGTTAATTTGGAGGATTCGGGCGGGGGTGCACTACAAGGTACTTTTGAAATTTGGGCCATTGGTGGTAAGGATGGAAGGCTGGGAATTTGGATGCGCACTACACCCCTATAGTGTACCTCGTGGGCAGTGTTGATAATTTACCCCAATTCAAA
The DNA here is from genome assembly GCA_019656835.1 of Rhododendron ovatum. Lineage (NCBI taxonomy): Eukaryota > Viridiplantae > Streptophyta > Magnoliopsida > Ericales > Ericaceae > Rhododendron > Rhododendron ovatum. Next base: position 37,033,190 of record CM033792.1, on the reverse strand, counting down.
CGTGCCCAAACACCACCACCAATATCAAGTGTACCCTAATTTAAATGTGCTGAGACCTTTAATTCAATAGCGGAACGGGGAGTAAGCCCAAGTTCTTTCGTACCAGTATATCTGAATATTTGTAGGTCAAATCTTAAGAAAAAGATATTTGGACTCTGACTAATTCATGATGTATTGGAATAGGGGCTCTCTAAACTTCAGGATGTCGTTTCTATTAGAGTTCCAACAGGGGATGAGGAGGTTCCAATTTGGTTCCCGTACCATGATGGTAGAGGGCCGAATGTATCTTTTGTGGTGCCGCCTTCTCCTTCTCCTTCTGTGAACCAGAAAATGTTGGGTTCGATTCTACGCCTATTAGTATCCCGGGCTCTCCGAGAAGCACTCTTCATCCCTGGATTATATATTGAAGAGGTGATCTGCAACAAAATAAAAATGGAACTATTATATTCTTCAATTTTTCCGCCAGTCCCACCGATGTAGATCATCATGTGTGGCTTGTGTATATACCACAGGGTTACGCAGGATTGCAATTAGAATGCGGCGATGAAGTGGAGATCCCAATATATGCAACACAAGAAACTCATCCTAACACACTGGTAAAGAAGTGGGCGATTGATCTGATTTACGAGGCTGATGATGAGATTCTCAAGGGCAACGACACCTTGTACCAAGTGGTGTCAATTTAGTAGTAAAAATATTCAACTTTGACAAATACTCACTCTTCTGCTCCACAAGCATGTGAGATTTCGACTTCTCTTACTCCTGCTTTCATCCCCTGTGGTAATCGCCATGTGCGGATACCCCTCTTATGGTTCAAAACTGACCAAGTAATCTACCTGTGATTTTAAAAATATGTGGATAGACCCACTGCCGTCATGTTTTCCATCCATATTAACAGAGGTGTATCTCACATCCCTCTAAAATGTAATCTGATACGTTCATAATGTATTAAATAAAGAATATAGTATCTCTATAAAAAATCATATCGATCAGGCATCAATAACCCAGTGATCTAATTTTTAGTAAATTCAAATTTGAAATTTTAATTTCATAACAAAATCGATTCGACCATGAGCTTTTCATATTTTGATTGACTTGAATTTTGGCATAAATGTAGTACTGGTCAAAATTTACAATATCAACGGTTTGGATTCAATTTTTGGTATAGGGGATGGTGTGATTAGATTCAAAAAAGAAGAAGAATCAAAGGACATGATGAGAGTATATCGGTCTTTTTAATATTGTGTTCGTTAATATAGATGAAAAAGATGACGGCAGTGGGTCTATCCGCATAATTTCAAAACTACAGGTAGGTTATGTGATCATTTTTGAACCATGAGGGGGGTATCCGCATATAGCGATAATCACAGGGGCTCAAAGTGGACTTTTAATTGCCTTTAGCTTATGCCTCTCTCTCTCTATCTCTCTCTCTCTCTCTCTCTCTCTCTCTCTCCTCTCTGCTTGCGATTGACTCTACTATCGTCGCCGACCGGCGGCCAAGAAAGGTCTCTCTCGTTCAAGGATAGTGGTTGTACGAGCGTGCATATTTGGACAGATTTTTGCTTAACTCAACTCGTCGACGGAAATGGCGAATTCAACGTCACCGGTCTTGACAACTTCATGAGTCCTTCTTCTTCACTGGTTGATGCATATTAACCCCCATTCGATTTGTGTTGGAGATTGCATTCTCCGATTTGTATTCCTTGTCGAAACAAGGGACTTCTGGATTTGAGTAGATGTTTAGGGTTTTATCCAAATCCATTTCAAAAACTTCAAAACGGAGGTTGGGTGAATTTTGATCAAAATTTTTTGCCGAGATATTTGGGATTGGGTGGGGAAATATACGGGGATTGATCCATGAGAATTGCGCTGGGATTGAAGGTCGTTGGGAATGAAGGTCTTACATTTTCATCCCAAAAATCGGTGCTATATGTAGTGATTCATGTATTATATATATAAGGGCAATAATGGAATATTTTTAAGTGGGGATGAAAAAATAACAGCTCCAAACGATCGGGGTGAAAACATAAGGTGGAGCTGGGCGGAGACGGATATTTAATTACCCCTTTATGTTATTCATGAAAAAAATAGATTAACCGGAACCGGTATATTTAAACGAATCATATTAAACTTTGTAGCCTAATACGTATGAAACTAAAGAAAAAAACCCTAGCCGTTTTCTCTTTTCCTTCTCCTCCCTCCTCCTAGGGGTTTCACCATCCTAATGGGGCGGCGGGAGGGGAGGGTTTTAATCTTGATGGGTATTTTTTGTCCCCATACGTGATGGTCTCTTTTCTCGCTTTCAATAATCCCTCATGTCCAGTAAGGGTATTTTTTCTGTCGATCTCAGATCTGAGAGTTTCTTGATGTTGTTCCTTCTTTTTCATTTACTAGTAAAAGTGCACGTACTTTGCACGTGGAGTTCTTCCAACAAAAAAGATTCTTCAAATACAAGATTAGAACTATGCTTTTTTCAATCGTGATTGTATATGTTGTGACAAATGTCAATGGACAACATTTATCCTAATGCCTACATAATAGTCCAATTAGCATTGGAACTAAGCAAGCCGGGCCAGGTACCCATGTTGACTGATGTCCCTAGCCAGGCAGATGCTGATAGACATGTTGTTCGGAAATTGGCATAATGTTGCAGATAACAAAGTTGTAAAAAAAAAAAAAAACGTCCTATAGAGATAGTAGTCCAATAACTTGGCAACTTAATTTGGAATGGTTTGAAATAAAGATAAACCCTCAAATTATCATTCTCCAAAATCACAGAAATTTTAGTTCAATAATCAGCGATGTCATTAGCAATTTTAAATTGAAGCTAACAAGGATGCATCTGAACTTGAAGATCTTAGGTCCGGTTTCGTGCATGCATCCTCCAGAAATTAGATGTGCCAATTCATCGACAGAATCCGGCTTCGCCTCCAAATCTCCCAACTTGTGCAAAGTAGGCATTACAATGTATTTTTTCATAGTAAATTAACCTGCACAGGGAAAAAAAAATGTCTGCCAACTACAAACCTTCAGGTGAATAACCTTCACAATTCAAATCGCATGTTACGTGAATAAACTACTACAAAGAAAAATATCAAGTGACCAAAAACATTAATACTCCATCCACAAAATGTAATCCCACACCCCAAAGGCTTGGAAGTTGGAACAATATCTTGAATCTACTGAGCAGAAACATCAACAAATTATTTCAACATGTTGGAGAAGCAGAAAATCCAAATAGTGGCTTTCTGGTTTCAGACCTTCCGATATAAGCACCAACCCACAGACTTAGCAAAGCAAGTTCATGTAGTACTCCATGTAGACTACAACAATCTGGTTTGTTTTAAGCACCCAACTCATAATCACAAGAAGGTTTACAGTGCCATTATAAAATAACACAGCAGAATATCTCATAGATCTGGAAAGAAAAGTACGGAGAGGTGACGATGTCCAAGTAATTCATTTGGAAATAAGTTGAAGCAGGTGGAGGGGCGCACACAAGGCAATATTCCTGTACATTACGGTAAGTGTAGAGGTTGGACTGAATACAATAGAAAATGGACAGTGACACAGATGATACTATAATAAAAGTGCAGCACCTAAAAGAACTTAAGGCATATGTGACCCCTATTAATTTTGTCCACTTCCTTCAGTAATATGCTGGTCTTGCACCCAAAAAATAAAATTAAAAATTCTACTTCGGTTGGCAATTGAATTGTGCAAAATTCAAGATTGAAAAGCCTGTAGAGTGCTCCATGTTTTGAGAACCAAGCATCAAGATAGCACGGCTGACCATGGATATAGCAATCGTGGGATGAGAACACTACAGGGCATAAAATTGAAACATCACAAATGATCGTCAATCCAAATAATAAGATGTTGCAACTAAAAATTACGGGCCGGTCTCAATTTTTTGGTGGACTTCCTTCGCACTCCAGCCCAATTCCTAAAAGAATCAATAAGGATGACCCTTAATTTATCTACCTGAAATACCCCTTTCGAAACCCCGCCGATCAAAAAAAAGAAATAAGCTTTCCCCTCTTTGCCTCCCTTAACCGCCTCTGGTGCGTGTTCTGCGATTCCGACGTCGTCGAGGCCAGCGGCTCTTTCGCATGTCACTGTCCGACTCCTCCCTCCGTCACCGTCTTCGCTTCCTCCGACTTCTCCCACTCAAAAAAAAGTGGAGTTATATTAGTAACTAGTAATTGAGTTTTATCCGAAAGACAAAAAAGAACAAGAATAAACATAAAAACAAGGAGCTTGGTTATGATCAGATGCAACTAGAGAGTGTAGCCAAATGCATCTGCGGATCTGCCGCTTGTTGTGGCTTCCATTTTTAGTCAGACCATGGGTATTGTGAAGAAAAGATAATCCATACTAGTAGTCTCATTTCTTATAGTGGTGCATTTCGTCCGGTGGCAGACACAGCATTTGTACACAGTGGGGGCCAAATATTTGGCTGTGCTTCCATAACCAAATATCCAGCAGAGCCAAAACCTGCCATATTCCTTCATTTTTATCAGTTCAAACGGGTTCAGGAGTTTGGATTACTAATTGCATCCTTTTCTCATAATATTGCTATCCCTTTCCAGCTAGAGATCTCACTCAGATCACTCACACTAAGCTCAAATGCTCATTAAACAATATGCAGAATTAAATGCCTATTAACAAAAGAGAATGGTTCCTACAGGGTACAACACTAAACTCTTAGGCAACTCTAGCTGTGGGATTGTGAACTATCCAAAATCTAACCGCTCTATCATTTCTCCCTATTAATTTCACAGTAACAACATTAAATTTTAGGGACTGCTTCATATCAGAATTAAGATTTGAGATTTTCAAGACCATAATCTCATAGCAAAATCCTTGAAAATTCTTCCACCAATGTAGGCACATTTAGAACAGTTCATGCTCGTACACTAATCTTCACATAATTTGATCATAAAACTTCTATAATGGTTAGTCTTATATTCCACTGATTAGCATGGCGGCGAAGGCCAAACGAAAGCAGTAACAACAACAACAAGTAAAGACACAATTTAGATATAGAATCAATTTTAAGTTCTCATCATGATACTGCCCTTATGTTTTTCCATAATCTGCGCCAAAGCTTCCAAAAAAACACCTTGTTCCTCCGCAAACGCATCCAACATGGCCGAATAGGCCTCAGAATCATCGGCAGCAGCCATTCTGAAGTTAAAAATGGTCACCACTTTCATGACATACCCAGACATGGGGTGCGGTAAAACAGGCACAAAACCAACCCTCATATACTCTGGCGTTCAATTATTGGACAACGAAACCACCTTATCCAAATCGAAAGCGTTCCTATACTCCACGAGTTTTTCGCCACCCAAACGGAGCTTCACCCCCTTGTTCATCGAATCGGAGATAGTAAGGTTCTGAAGCATCGGGTATTTTGTGACAACATGAGACAAGATTCCTAGCCACCTCGGAGCACCTTCTATGCACTCAAAGGCTAATGATGCTCGGGGCAACAGTTCTTCCCGAGTTATCCTCCTGTTCTCAGATCCATCTTCTTCTTCTTCTTGTAATTCCGTCATCATTTTAGAGAGAGATTTTGCAAAGAGAAATGTGACGCTGGGGTGTTCGGCTGTGAAATTGGCCCCCCATTTGAAAACACAATCATTGTCGGCGTCGAAATCGGAGATCACCTCGAGGTTGAGAGATCGAACTTGTTTCAATAGAGCTAGGAACGCGAGGCCAGGGATATTGAATTGCAAAGGAGGAGGAGCCGAGAGAGCGAGCTTGTGGAGGTAACGAAAGGGTTTGAGGACTTTTCTATGAGACAAAAGTAGAGCATAGTACAAAGCAGATCATAGCAAAGATCATAGCAAGGATCCCGCTAGGCGATACCTAGTAAAGAACATAAAGAGCACATGATCTACCATCCTTACAATTCTTTCTCCAGTGATTCTCTACACTTTTACACCCAAGACTCGCTTCCGACCTGATCTGCAATCATTAGAAGTTGACGGTAAGAAACAGAGACATCTTGCAACGCACCAACAACAAACATAATTAATCGAGATCAGAGATTAGCCAGACTAGTAGATCATCAACACAGGGGCTCAATTAACTCTCTTGGAATACAGATCAGAGATTACATCGCAACAACAACAAACAAAACCCTAGAAAATTGACTAGCAAGAAATCGCGAACACACCCTAGAAAATCGCCAACAAACAGAGAGAGAGAAGTTTTGGCGAAGTGGAATGAGATGAGCGAAGTTTGAATGAGATGAGCGAAGTTTGCGCCAAGTTGTTGTTGTTCGTTTCTGTTTTTTATGTGTAAGGGTATCAGTGTAACTTTGCAGAGGTAACTAGACTTAGACGTGAATTAAAACATAATTAATCCTTACTGGGAATTTCACACAACTTCTTGAGACCGGCTGGTAAATCTCTGGAATGGAGAGTTGGACTTCCAGGGGAAGAATTAGGGTGCATTAGGTGTCACGCACGAAAAGGCACGAGGGTTTTAAGTCGGCACTTGACTGATTATGCTTTGTTTGGATTGGAGTTTGAAATTTTTTTTGAAAAATAGTAGGTATAATAAGTGGAGAGAGATAGAGAGAGAAATATTAGACGTAGGGAGAATCTAGAGGGAATCTAGAGGGAATGTTTTCAAAAATTCTTTTTGAATTGTGAAGAGAACAATGCATAAAAAGGACGAAAAACGAGGGCTGCGTTGGAGATTATTATTATTATTTTCAATGGTTTTTAGAAGAACTGACGAAACGATGAAACGGGGGTGGAAGGCGTGAAAAGAAAAGAAGCTACGCACAGTGGCATCATTATTCCACGTGGGAAGAAAAAAACAAAGAATAGCTGTTCTTTGGTTCTGAACTTTATTTTCTCAGATTTCGACGTACGTTACTTTTCTTTAGTATTATTTTTTCCTTTCAAGTTTTGAAGTTTCATTCAATTACTTGTAATTCGGTAACTTGTTTCAACTTTTGTTCTTAATTAAAGTTATTCGTTTGTGTTTGCTAAGTTTAAATCTTTCGTTTATTTTCTCCATCTCAAGAAAAAAAACATGATTAATTCTAGAGTTTTATTTCTTTTATTTTTAATAATGAGTGAGTAGTTTTTCTGAGGTTTGGTCGCTAGCTAAAGGCGTGCTGCGACCCAATTAGGATTCGTCTTACAATTTTTCGCACATTAATTTAATTAAAAAATTTAGTTGGTGAAAACTACGTCCGTTGGACGAATCTGAGGCATTGCCAGGACTTATGTGAGTAGGAACGGGGACCAAAACCTGTTTGCTGCTCTATACGGGGCCGGCAACTTTAGGATTCCCATCCTTTGGAGTTTCCAATTCTGCCTAAATTTAACCGTTTTTAGAACTTTGAAAAGCAAGCGGATTCTGATTGGGTAGCAATCGCTGGATTCCCTATGACCGTGCCTCTTTTTTTAATCATTTGAGCAAGTTATCTGTTAGTATTAGTTAATTAATCAACTAAAAGACAAGGAGTGGCTACCTAAGAGCTATTTTAATACTACAACCCGAGGTTCCATAGCACACACTTTACCGTCCTTAGTGGATTTGACTCTGGTCTTACCGGGTATTATGCTACATTGGTCTCAGCCCTACGCTTGGGGCAACCCATTATTTTAGGTCTAGGAATCGGTCAAGTATTTTTGGCGCCGTTGCCGGGGACAGTAACGTATGTTAAGAATTCGGGGAGTTATTTTTATTTTATTTTATTTTTAGTTTCTTTAGTTGCTTCGAGTCAACATAGGTAGAGGTAAGCAATCCTCCATCGTAGGAAAGCAAACACCTCTAAAACCTAAATACTATCGAGACAATACCAAGCGTCTCAGTATTGTCTCGTAGCTATTGAGAGAGTTTTGAGAGTAACTGTGGAGGAAGAATCTTTTAGCGACGAGTCGTTTGAAATCGGTGGCTTGTTCGTGGATTTAATAATTGAGCCACCGATGGCAGAGTCTCCGATGTCGATGCGTGCACACATGCATCTTGAGAGGACCAGTCCTCTCGGTCCAATAGTCCTACCAACCGAGACGGTGGAAGCACGTAATGCTTTCACCATTAAGCCTGGTACGCATAATGTCCTTCCCCTATTTTATAGGAAGGAGAATGAAGATCCGCATGAGCACATTCGTTATTTTGAGGGGTTGGTGCGCACCCTTGCCACCACTTCTCAGTGGGAGAATGCTTGCCTTAAGTTTTTTCTAGCCTCGCTCAAGGAATATGCGAATAAATCGTTGCGAATGCAAAAGCCACAGTCTCTCATGACGTGGGCTGCTGTTCGAGATCTATTTTACAAGAAATATTACTCGGAGAGTAAATCGAAGTACCTAACTCGCTAAATTTAGTCGTATAAGCAGAAAGAGGGCGAGTCATTTTTGAGGTATTGGGAGAGGTTCAAGGACTTGCTTTTATCTTTGCCACACCACGGGTTTGCCAAACCCCAAATGGTGTCATTTTTCTATTTGGGTTTGAATATTGCGACGACCCAACAACTTGAGTACCTCTGTAAGAAAGAGGATTTTCTAGATAAGTCCCCGGACGATGCGTGGGACTTCCTCGACGAGTTGGCCAAGAAATACCGAAGTTGGGAACCTTCCGACCTCGGTGATAGGGCCATGGCTGCGCAGGGACCCAAGTGGGTTCGGCATTTTTCCTTCAAGTGTGCGAGAGCACAATGTCCAGTCTCAACTAGATAAAATGGCTAAGCAGTTAGAGGACTTGAAGTTTAAGCAAGTCCATCAGGTGAGTGAGGTGAGAGTTGAGGAGGTTTGTGCCTTATGTGAGTGTCCAGGGCATTTAGTTACCGCTTGCCCCGCTTTTCCTATGGTGAAAGAGGCCTACCAAAGCAATCAGGCTGACGTGAATGCAATAAACCAGCATTGGGACCCGTATTGAAATACCTACAATTCAGGGTGGGCCCAAAATCCACTTTTGAGTTGGAGGGATCAAAAAGCCCCGGTGCAACCCCAGGCACCACCCCAGGCACAAGTTCAACAATTCTGACCTCCTCAAGGCCAAATGACCCAGTTCCGTTATCCCCCTCAGTAGTAGCAGGGGTTTGGTCCATCATCTTTTGGACCACCCCCTGGCATTAACCATCCCCCGGGGGATAAACAGACTGATGAGATGATGAAGGCTCTCATGCAGTCTCAAATTAACTTCACTGAGTAGACTAAACAGGCAATTGCTGACATTAGGACCCAATTGACCCAGTTGACGGTGGAAGTTGGACAAGTCCAGCAGGAAAAGGGAAAGTTTCCTTCTCAACCTCTAGTTAATGTCGCCGGTACTCATTATGTGGGCGATTCTTCTGACCCAAGTAATCCGAATTTCAGTCTAGAAGAGACTAAGGCGATCACCACTCTCAGAAGTGGGAAGGTGATCGACAAGGACTTACCCCCAAAGCAGAAATTGGTGCCAAGCCCGGTGCCGGTAGCTATTCCAGCAGTCGTTCCAAACTTGGGAAGTGTTCCTGAGGTAGAGAAAGCGGCAGAGTCTCCTGAAGTGGTGGTGCCTGCAACTGCGGCCCCTATGACTCCAACGCCACCCGTTGCTCCATATCCAAATCGCTTGGTGGCGAAACGTAAGGTCAATGTGAACTTTTAAATGCTTGAATTATTCAAGAAAGTTCAGTTTCCTATCTCCTTGATGGAAGCCATTGACGCAATTTCTCAATTTGCAAAGGTCTTGAAGGATCTGTGCACGTTAAAGTGAAGAACCAAGAGTCAGGACAAAATGCTTCTGACGGAGCAAGTGAGCTCCATTCTCCAAGCTGAGATCCCCACCAAGTGCAAGGACCCTGGTTGTCCCACCATCCTTGTAGCAATTGCAAGCCAAAAGTTCGATAAGGCTTTGCTAGATTTAGGAGCAAGTGTCAACTTGCTCCCCTATTCAGTATACTTGAAGCTAGGCCTAGGCGATTTGAGAGCCACTCCAGTCACACTACAATTAGCTAACTGAAGTGTGAGAATTCCCAAGGGAGTGGTGGAGGATGTCCTAATTCAAGTGGGGCGAGTTTCTTTTTCCAGTCGACTTCATCGTTCTGGATACATGCCCAATACGGAGGTCTTTGAGAAGACTCCTATCATCCGTGGCGGTCCATTTTTAGCCACCTCCAGTGCTGTCATGGATTGCAAAATTGGACAAGTCCAATTACCGTTTGGGGACTTAAAAATGGAGGTGAATGTTTTCAACGTGGATAGCCAGGTTGAGAATGACGAGGAGGTATATGAAGTGAGTTTGATCAACACGCTAGTGCAAGAGCATGTCGATAGTGTGTTGTACAAAGATCCTTTGGAGATAGCATTAACCGCTGAAGAGGCGTCATTCTTAGATTCTTTAGAGGTAGGGAGTTTAATGGAGATGCTTACAGTGGAGGATGTGTGTGGCACTGCTTGGAACCCAGTTCTTGAGCCATTGGGTGCCCCAATTCCTAAAGCTCTCCCTTCGTCTCTTCAGCCGCCTAAACCAGAGTTAAAGCCCCTGCCAGACACTCTTAAGTATGCCTTCCTTAAAGGCGATGATACTCTTCTGGAAGTGATCTCCTCATCTCTCGAGGTGGATACAAACGCTAAGTTGCTTGCCTTGCTGAGAAAGCACGTGGGCGCAATAGGCTAGACAATAGCGGATTTGCAGGGAATTAATCCAACGGTGTGTACACACCGCATTTTTCTAGATGAGGATGTGAAGCCCTCTAGGCAACCTCAGCGTCGTCTGAACCCCAATATGAAGGAGGTGGTTCAGGCTGAGGTGCTGAAGCTTTTAGATGCGGGTATTATTTACTCGATAGCCCATAATGAGTGGGTGAGCCCAATGCAGGTGGTGCCTATGAAGGCAGGAGTGACCGTCGTGAGAAATGGCAAGGGCGAGCTAGTGCCGACCCGTGTTCAAACTGGGTGGCGAGTTTGCATCGATTACCGGAAGCTCAATGTGAGCACATGGAAAGACCATTTCCCTCTCCCATTCATTGATCAAATTTTGGAGAGGGTGGCTGGCCAGGCATTCTATTGCTTCCTGGATGGGTACTCTGGCTACAATCAGATTGAGGTAGCCATGGAGGATCAGGAGAAGACCACCTTCACATGTCCTTATGGCACGTTTGCCTACCGTCGCATGCCGTTTGGCTTGTGCAATGCTCCTGGAACCTTTTCAAGGTGCAAGATGGAAATATTTAGCGACATGGTAGAGAAGATAGTGGAGCTGTTTATGGATAACTTTTAAGTTTTCGAGGATTCATTTGACGAATGCCTCGAGAACCTAGGAAGGGTTTTGCAACGGTGCGAGAAGAAGCAGCTTGTGCTTAATTGGGAGAAGTGCCACTTCATAGTGACCAAATGGATTGTGTTGGGACACATTGTCTCATCTAAGGGTATTGAGGTGGACACGAAGAAGATTGATTTGATCACAGATCTTCCCACTCCAAAGGCTATAAAAGACATTCGATCTTTCCTCGGTCACGCCGGTTTCTATCAGCATTTCATTAAGGGATTCAGTGCTATCTCCCCGCCGTTGTGCCATTTGCTATCAAAAGACGTGCCATTTGTGTGGTCTGAGGCGTGTGAGGAGGCATACCAGACGTTGAAGCGGAGTCTCACTACTCCGCCGATCGTGCAGCCTCTGGATTGGAGTTTGCCCATCAAGTTGATGTGCGATGCTTCCGACTATGCAGTCGGGGCAGTTTTAGGGCAACAGTGAGGGAAAGATCCCTGCGTTGTGTATTATGCCAGTAAGACTTTGAATGAGGCACACGTGAACTACACCACTACTGAGAAGCAATTGCTCGCGGTGGTGTTTGCCTTAGATAAGTTCCAGTCGTACCGAGAAGCAATTGAGTTTGAGATATGATAGTTATTCTTTTAATATTGTAGTGGCATTGTAGTTCTTTTTGCTAGCTTGTCACGAAGAATGGGTCATGACATTTATTTTTAGCATATTTGCACTTCATGTCTATTTGGGCTTTGGTTGCTTGTGAGTTGTGACTTTATTATTCTCGATGGCTAGTTTAGTGGAGAATTATGTCCATGTGAGTTTAGAGCCTTATTTTTTCTTGGAGTTGTGTCAAATAAACTCTTATTGTCACAAAAAAGCAAATTCGTTGTTGATCTCATTATTTTTGTCGTCGAGTGTTGAAAATGTTTTGAATTGGCTACTTATCTCTTGGGTTTGGAAAGTTGCGTTGTTGTGTTGCCCATTGGAGAGGATCATAGGTCATCTTTGCTATTCTGAGCCAGTTTGTTTCTTTCTTTCATACATTTATCTTTTGTGAGCCCATTTGAGCCTCTCGCATGATACCCTTTTCTTGTTCAGCTTCACCATCTATATTGTGTCTTGAGAAAGCTTAGTAATTATGAGAAGGTGAATTATTTAGAAGAGAGAGAGTAAATGTAGAAAGAATTGAGCTTTATTGATTGGTGATCTTTCTCATAAAAAAAACATAAAAAAAGAAGAGAAAAAAAAAAGCAAAAAGGGAAGACATCAAATTATTGTGGTAAGGAGAAATTATTGTTCTAAATGTTGGAAAGAAAGGTAGGAAAGAGAGATGTGGCAGAGTTGAAAAAAAAAAAAAAAGAAGAAAAAAAGGGCACGCATCATTATATTTGCCCTATGTGAGTTGTGGTTAGTCTATTCTCGGACACTTGAATTTTTACCTAGTCTTGAAATACTTTCCCTTACCTAACATTATCACCGGAATTGAAGTCTTATTTGATCCTAGGGGCAATGGACTGTGAATTGGTGGATAGAGAGAGTTTCCAACACTTGATATTCCGTTCATAAGATCGTGTGTCCACTATATAAAGCTTTTTTTTCGTGTCGTTATGTGCGGAAGTATTTTGCTTTCATTTAAATAACTTCTATCCGCCCATATTGAGAGTATTATGCACCTTATTTCGAGTGATTTCATTTGTTGAGTGCATGACACGGTGAGATTTGAAGTTAAGACTCAGTCCGGAGAGAAATTTTAGTTACCTTTCACTTGTGACCAAACCCTGTGTTCACACATGCTAAATTTAGATGCCGTGACTCATTTTTCTGATTTGATAGTACCTAGAACTGCTTATGCCCATTATCTCTTTACGATGGTTTCATATTCTTTGTTTGAGATATCATTGAGCTGTCTTACGGTTTTTTGAATTTCATGTGAAAGGATCCGCGGTGTTTTGTGGGTGATCACTGCTGAAAACCCTCACGAGACTTCACTCGTCCTACCAGGGCCGCCTGGGAGTTTAAAAGAACTATCAATTTTAATTTGTTTTCTTTAGTTGTATTTTATTTTCTTTGCTTGGGACTAGCAAAGTGTAAGTTGGGGGGTGTCACCCAACTTTGAATTCACACAGTACATCTCACTTTGTAAGCATTTCTTTGAAAACAAATTAAGAAGATAACCAAACCGAGCGTTATGTCCGAATCAAGTGATATATATGAGGTCTCTGTAGCTTCTCCACAAAGAATTATTGCAATTTGCACTAAGTTCACAAAATGGAGGTTGATGCATGCCTTCTCCAGTACGTTTAGTGGGATAGGGTATTATAGGGATTGTTAGAAAACAGCACAAAAAACGTGGAATCTTAATTCAACATTGGATGACTCACCACTCATAGGCTTAAAACTTTTGAGTGCTCCAAGTCCATTCAATTTATGTGGAGCAAACTATGCAATTACAATTACTCCATAACAAATCGGGCTTTATGCACGCGAGGACAGATCGATACAGCGTATAGAGTACACTCCCACGCGAGTATACTGACAAAATTGAAGGGAAAATTCTATGAAACTGCCATAAGATTGACTAGCAATATTTTATTGGACATAATATTGGCCTATTTATATACAATAGGTGAGCAAGATTAGTATAGTGGAAATGAGAATGTTGAGGTGGATGTGTGGTAAGATTATACGAGACATGATTAGAAATGAAACGGTTCGTGAGATGGTAGATGTGGCATCTATGGTGAAGTTGAGAGAAAATAGGCTAATGTGATTTAGGTATGTTTACCGTAGACCAGGAGATGCAGTAGTTAAAAGAGCGGATATGATAGCTTTGGGTAGCAATGCTACCGGGGGTAGAGCTAAATTGACATTGGATGCTATTGTGCGTAAAAATATGAGTATAATGGGTTTGTGTAAACAAGTGACCATTGATAGAGCTCAATGAAGGAAAAAGATTCATGTAGCCAACCCCAAATAATTTGGACATAAGGCTCAATTTGGTTATCTTCTTAATTTGTTACAAAGAAATGCTCACAAAGTGATATGTACTGTGTGAATTCAAAATTGGGTGATGGTGTCGCAACTTGATTCATGAAATCTGGTTTTCTTAAAGAACTTTCCTGGGTGCTTCCAAAAGGAAAGATGTGTACAATTAGGGGAGTGATCTGTTTCCCTCGATCGTTATTTTGAACTATTTTGGATGTACGTCGTGTGTGAATTCACAATAAACTGATAAAGTTAAAGGCCTTAATCGTTTGGAAACTTTGGGTATTTTAGTTTTGGTAGTGAGTGAAGAGAGAAATAGAGTAATGATTGGAGAGAGGGATAATGAGTGGACAGAGATAGAGAAAGAAATGAAATTAAATGCAAACTCAAAAGATTGTATCTCCTTTAATAGATAAAAGTCTTGTGATTTTTGTTTAGAATCGGACCCATCAAGCGCCGTTGAAAATATGTTAATCAAGCTTAGCATAGTCCCATGATGCAATCCTCAATTTGTATCAATAGCACGAATAATTAAGAATGCTCTCTTGACCGACGCATCGCCCACATGCAATCTTATCATATGGTGTACATAAATGTTTTTACTCATGTGTTTAGGCATAAAAAAAAAAAAAAAAACTATGAAAACATTATATAGTGTACACCAAATGTACAACGACTTGTGTGGGATCCGTTTTCGGGTCTCACACAAATGATAGGACCGTTCAATTTGATTAAAATATTTCTTAAGATCGAATCTCTGTAAAAAAACTCTCTTAGTCGAATGTCTGTAGGGGTTTGACCAATTCGTTCACTTTGTGATCCTTGAAAATTGAAGAAATTAATCAAGCCATAGTTGATATCTGAACTTATATTTTTGTCAAGAACTCTTTAAAAAGTATTTTGAACAAATTAAATGACTTTTAGTCCTTGTACGATACCCCAAAGCGGATTCTTAAAAAAAACGTCTACATCTGGTGTAAATATCATGCACAAAGGCCTTCCGCGAAAATTCTTGTCCACACAGACTACTCGTAAGTCTTGTCCACAAAGACTTTACCATTAGTTTTCTTTCTGCCTTTATCACTTGCCTGGAAGTTCCCAAGCTGGTGAGAGAGAGAGAGACCCGTTTCTCACTCCAATTCCGAACGACCATTTTCCCAATTGTTTATGCACGAGATCCAACAATCTTCACTAGCTTCCTTCTACATCTCTCATCTCTGTCGGAACTCTTGAGTTGGTTCTACAAACATTGGGAATGAACTCCCTAATCTTTTGTGGGTGAACTCCCGATTCTTTTGGTTAGTATCCTGATACGCAATTTTTTTTGTTCATGGTATGCATATTTTCTTTGTTTATGGTAGCAAATTCTTGGCTTGTTAGTTATGCATTCTTTTTGCTAAGTTACGAATGGCGGTGTACATGAATTCCATTCCGCTACTGGCTTTGGTGTTTATTTTGGTCATAATCATGTCTCTTATTGTGCTAAGAAACAATCACAGTGGCTCGATCATCCACTAAAGCTGAATATAAAGTCATGGATAACACAACTGCATATTTAATTGGTTTGGATTCAGCGGTTACTTTCTGAACTATATGTTCCTGTGACTCCTCGTGTTCTATGGTGTGATAACTGTTCAACCGTTGTGAACTTCTAACCATGTTAAATAGTGGCAAACTCATCAATCCATGTGAATATTGATCGGATTGACCAATTAGAGTGATTTGTGTTTCTTGTTAGCCAATCAAATGTCGGTTGTATCTGGTATATATTCGGATTCTTTCTCTGTTGCAATCATCGAACATAATCAATGGAAAGTAAACCATTTCGATCATATATTGTTACTCTAGTTAGAATTTTGTTGATTTCTGAAAATATTTTCAAATGCCAACCAAACACCGAAAAATAAAAGTTCGAAGTAAGTTTTCTGAAAAAAAAAAAATTTTTTTGATCGGCAACAAAATTTTATGGAGGACTCGACAAAGCGTACATTGAGGAGAGACCAAATACAAACCATGGAGAAGAGGTACTGTATAGGCTTGAAGAAAAGAAAAGAAAAACTACATTCAATGTCCATTAATTGAATGATTTCAAACAGTCAGATTGAACATTCCAGTAACAACCTCAATAGATCATGTACTCAACAAAAATCTTCCACACTAGTTCAATGGATATCAGCTCCTCGTCCAGCTCATTTCCTTTAGCAGCAGTGCAGCAAAAACAATCCCAATTGATCATGGAATCCCAGCAAACTGCATTCATCTCAGTTCCATTAGCAACAAATGCAACAAAAGCATTCCCATTAGTCATGAAATCCCAGCAAACTGATTTTCAACACGATTCATCAATATTGCACCAATATTTCAGCTCATTATCCAGCCATATGGACCAGCAACAGAAGCATCAGCAGTTAGAAAGTAACTAACCATGCTGAAAACTTGAAAAAACCTCTCCCATCATTGGGAGCTGAAAAGAGAGAAAGTCCACTCTTGCAGAAAATAGCAGGTTTGCCTCAATTCAGAGAAAGCCCACACTTGTCTGATACTCTTAGCCCTCCAAATCAGAGATGAAAGAGTATTGGATATTCTAATAACATCTTCATGTCTTCTAGCTTATCCAGAACATCAGCTCTCATTGATCTCATGAGTCCTCCATATCATTTAGAAAAAACATTTTACATATAAAATATTTTACATTAGCTCGAAACAAACGGAGCCGTAACTTTTATTTCCCAGAAAGAGCTCATCATCAAAACTCCATCTATATTATAAAACAGAGCGGTTTTCCATCAAAAATGTCTGTGCATACCAATAGAGCTACCTCTATAACCGTTCGATGGTACTTCGGCCCCGTTCGGCTAAATAAGCCAATTGGATTATTTTTTTGTATTAGTTAGTTTTTCGTCAATTTTTTAGAGATTATTGCATCGTCATGACGAGAGAAATTTAAAAAGTGAAAAATTATGATCGAAATCCAATTTTTTTAAATAAAGCCAAAAAAAATTGGCTTATTTTTGTCTTTATTCAAAAAAATTAGGTTTTGATCGTAATTTTTTACTTTTTAGATTCCTCTTGTCATGACTATGCAATAATGCCAAAATAATTGACAAAAAACTAACAAATACGAAAAAAATTGAATAAGGACAAAAAAAGAAGCCAGTTGACTTATTTAGCCGAACGGAGCCTTCCTGTTAACTTTGTATACGTCGGATCGAATGCATATTTCCTAATTATAAACCTACAATCTATATCCTAATTACACGTTTCCTAATAAATCCTTAAATACATCCCTTTCCTAAATTTTGTTCCCTTTTCCGAATTGGAGTAAATCAATTGACCCTATTAAATAATGTAAACGTTTTGAAACATTTCCGAAACGACTCTCTATTCCCTTTTCCAATTGATTTTCCCATTTCCAATTGATTTCTATAACTCATCACCACATCTCTCTCTCTCTCTCTCTCTCTCTCTCTCTCTCTCTCTCTCTCTCTCTCTCTCTCTCTCTCTCTCTCTCTCTCTGGTTCAAATGTAGCACCTTTCGGAAGTTACCACAACCATCGCCACCAACACCATTGTACACCACCGCAAACCACAAACCACTGTCGTCAGCAACAACAGCCACAAGTCCTTCATCGTCGATTGTTTTCTCAATTAGGTTTCTTTCTTTATAGATTTTTTTTCTCGATTTCTATTACTTCTAAATAATTTCCTGTTTGATTCCTACCAACTGTAATTTTTTGGGTGCTTTTGTAGTAATCTACAGAGAATGTTTGATTCACTTAAAAATACCCCAATGTAAGTTTTGATATGATAAGTTTAACCTTTTCATATAGGGATTGCATTGTTCTATTTTGAGTTGAGTTGTGTTGGTTTCATTAGGGATTTATTTTGACCATAGTATTTACTTAGAGCATTCCTCTCTCATTTACCTGCCTGTGTTTACCAACGTTGGCTCCTCCACAACCGGAGCTGTAGACCACAACTCCGAAAAAACAGTAACTACTATGGTATCTATAGCATTTTTGACTTATTTGAATTTCATGTCCTCTCTATTTATCTTACTGTTTGCCTAATTTTGAGTTTTGTTTCATTTTCTTTTTAGCTTGGAAGCCACTCTACTAATGGTGGGAAAGCTATTTCACCGTAAGTGTTTATTGTTCAATTAAAAAGAGTTAATAACTCTTACAAAAAGGTTAAATACTTACCCTTTTTTTCAGTAGGCAAGTTTCACGACCTTTCTCTACGTTGATTTACCTTCGGCAGAGTGCACAAATTTAGCGGCGGCGTTATCTGTGAGGTTTGTACCCGAGTTCTCTAACTCCCTCACTCAATCCCTCTCTGCGACAACATTGTCCATGGAAAAATCACTCACACTAGATCGATCCATTTGTATACGTCGTACAATACCTCACTACCTCACTGTTATAAATCCATCGATTTTCTTAAAACTCATATCTAAATGCAAAATATACAAGTAAAAAAGTGACTTTCTGGATTTTTTACTACCCTTCGAGACTTTTCGTTACCTTAAACTCATATTGTTGCGCCGATTAAAAAAAAATGCTAAATACACATTCTATACTTCGTCTACTTGAAACAAATGGAATCTCTTAGTTTCGTGATATTTGCTTGTCTTGCTTCTTGGGTGGTACTTAGACATAATTCTTTTGCAACTATGTTGGGCTTTTCACGAATGAAAATCAATTTCCCTTTGATAAAAAGTAGTAAAAAACTACAATTATGGGTTGTGTTGAGAACGTCCAGATATGTATCTGGATTAACATTACTCTCCAAAAGGACATGGTTTCAAAAACAAAAAAGGATATGGAAAATGAGGCATTACAACGTACGACCTGCATCCCAAATTTTATTTTTGTTTCGTTTTACTACCTATTAGTATTCCCATGACATATTTGCTTATGTTTGAAGTATTTTTACTACAACTTTTATACATTTTTAAAGGGTGTTTTGAATTGATGAATGCCACGATTATTTATGTAGTTGATTAGATAAACTATGTTTAAAACATATTTAACTATTAGTCAGCTTGGTTGGCGAGGTGATCAGCAACATTCATTTAACATATGGAATTTTTTTCAAGTACTATTATGCATTATGTAGTCACCATGAAATGAGTTCATGCATGTTAACCTCAATACAACTTAGGATTGACGTATAGCACGGGTTGTTGTGTAGTTTGAATTTTGCGAATGGGGTCTTGGTCTTCAAGAGGTTAGACGAACAAAACTGAATAATTTGTTGAATACCAAATTCGACATGCACTAGTGTACAGATATAATGAGGGTTTTGGTAGTGTTCATAGATTGTGCTTTTGAGGTATATATTTGAAATTTCAATTCAGAGTGGCCGAGTCAATTTTCAGGAAAAGATGTAACTTTGGAATGACTTTGTGACAAATCATTCGTAATTTCCCAGATAGAGCTCATCAAATGAAAATTAAATGCAAACTCAAAAGATTGTAGCTCCTTTAATAGATAAAGGGCTTGTGACTTTTGTTCAGAATCAGACCCATCAAGCGACGTTGAAAATATGTTAATCAAGCTTAGCATAGTCCCATGATGCAATCCCCAATTTGTATCAATAGCACGAATAATTAAGAATGCTCTCTTGATCAAGGCATCGCCCACATGCAATCTTATCATATAGTGTACATAAATGTTTTTACTAATGTGTTTAGGCATACAAAAAAAGCTATGACAACATCATATAGTGTACGCGGATCAAAAAAAAACATCATATAGTGTACAATAAATGTACACCCACTTGTGTGGGATCCATTTTTTGGTCTCACATAAATGATCAGACGATTCAATTTGATTAAAATATTTCTTAATAATCACTGTAAAAAAAAACTCTCTCAGTCAAATGTCTGTAGGGGTTTGATCAATTCGTTCACTTTTGCGATCCTTGAAAATTAAAGAAATTAATCAAGCCACAATTGATATCCGACTGAACTCTTTTTTTTCAAGAACTTTTTAAAAATATTTTAAATAATAAATGACTTATTAATTGTACGATACCCCGAAGTGGATTCTAAAAAAAAACAAGTCTACATTTGGTGCAACTATAGTATCGGCCTGGCATGCATAAAGGCCTACCACGAAAATTCTTGGCATTTGTGAAATCAAACATCAAAGAGTAAGTAAATAGTAGGGTACAATAATTATACGCGTATGTCTGTCCACAACAGACTTCAGCATTTTCTTCCCACTTTCCTCTTTTTACTTTGTTTACTTGCCTGGTACAATAATTATACGCGTATGTCTGTCCACTTTCCTCACTCCAACCCGAACGACTATATTGTCGCCTCTTTCCCCATTGTTTATGCAAGATATCGAACAATTTTCACTTCCTTCTTCATCTTTGTCTATTGGGATTCCAAAAAAAGTCGAGTTGTGCTATGAGTACCGACCGGTCGGGAGGGATTTCATACCGACCAGCCCCACCGGGCCGTCTCCGGCCACCGAATGACCGATCCAAGCCGTCCAAAAATTCTAAAAAAAAAAACCGAGTGGCCCAACGCGTGAATCAACGGCATCCGAGGTGTGTAGGGTGCTTGATCCGAGTATCCTTTTTTGTGTATATACACGTATATACATATATACACGAAAAAGGGGTGCTCGGATCAAGCACTCTACACACCTCGGATGACGTTGATTCTCACATGTGGCCACTCAGTTTTTTTTTTTAGAATTTTTGGACGGCTCGGATCGGCCGTTCGGTGGCCGGAGACGGCCCGGCGCGGCCGGTCGGTATGAAATCCCTCCCCGGCCGTCGGATGCGAACGAACTTCCTAATCTTTTGGTTAGTATCTTGAGATCAGTATATTGTACTCACCACTCATATTTTTTGGAGGATGATACACAAATTTTTTTTGTTCAAGGTATTCATATCTTCTTGTTTATGGTTGCAAATTCTTGGCTTGTTAGTTATGCATTCTTTTTACGAAGTTACAAATGGGGTGCACGCAAATTCCACTACTGGCTTTGGTGTTTATTTTGGTCATAATCTTGTCTCCTGGTGTGCTAAAAAAGTAGAAACAGCCCACTTTATCTGGGCTTTTAGGCCTTTTAAGGGTTGGGCTCTACTTTGTATTCTTTTATGTGGGCATTTTGGCCTCTTTGGGGTTTTTAATTGGCATCTTGCCAATTAAGGGTTTGGGTCTCGGATGGGCACATGTTGTTTTTCTCCTTGCTCCCTTTGACCTTTGTAATCTTTCAAAGATTAATAAAATTCGTTTTCACCATTCAAAAAAACAAGTTTAAGAAACAGCTAGCCCCCAGTGGCTCGATCCTTCACTGAAGCTAAATATAGAGTTATGACTCACACACAGCTGCATACTCTAATAGTTGGTGCTCATAGTTAGTTAGTGACCAACTCATCAATCCATGTGAACCAATTAAACTAATTTGTGTTTCTTGTTAGCCATTCAAATGTTAGTTAGAATTTTGTCAAGCTAAAGTTCATAAAATCTTGATTCATCTTTGTGCAGTGTGGATCTATAAAAAAATAATATAAATCTTTGTGTTGCGTGCATAAATATGAATGCCTCGCGGACAGAAGGATGTTCTTCCTCTTCCATACTCATCCCACCACAATGGGTATACGACGTCTTTGTGAGTTTCAGAGGTGCCGATACTCGTAAAAACTTTACCAGCCATCTATTTGTTGCTTTAGAGGCCAATGGTTTTCGCACATTTAGAGACGACAAAGGGCTCGAAAGAGGAGAATATATTAGCGATGGACTACTGAAAGCAATTGAGGGTTCCAGAGTGTCTTTAATAGTGTTCTCAAAAGACTATGCTGGGTCGAGGTGGTGCCTTGATGAACTTGTGAGGATAATGGATTGCAGGGAGACTTTGAAACAGATTGTTGTGCCCATCTTTTATGATGTGGTTCCATCCAACGTGCTGAACCAGACGGGGGTACTTCAAGATGCATTTGCCAAGCATGAAAAGTGTTTTAGAGAGGGATCAGATGGCAAGGTGGAAAAGTGGAGGAGAGCTCTTACTGAAGCTGCCAATTTTTCAGGTCGGGGCTTGCTGAATGAGGCCAACGGGTATTGTTTTCCTCCCTCGACCCATATGATATTTACAAGAAAATGACCTTAAAATAGAACCAGTACACAGTATTCCACATATTTGGAGGTGTGGGTGGAATTTTTGTTAGAAGGTTGATTAATCTTAAAAAGTACTCCGTTGACCACAATTTTAGATAAATTAAATTTCAAATGCCACTAGACACACTTCGAACTTTGCAATTATTTGACATTTATACTTGCCTCAGATCATAACAAGAGAAGGCCTTACTATGCATGACTTTAGATATGCCTAGAGAAAGAACTTTGAAATAGGAGTAAGATTTTTTGACAGATTTCAAAATCACTCTTCGGCTTGCTGCAAGCTTTCAACTAGTTTATTTTTTTGAGTTTCTAGGCTAGATATCCTCAAATGATACTAATTTTTTGGCCAAAATTAGCATGATTCATCCCATAGTCATGGCTAATTCTAGATTTAATGAGTGTTTATTCTTGTTTTTTATGTTAATTGATGCACAAATTGGCAGAGATGAAGCTGAGTTAATTAGGATGATCATTAAAGATGTTAGAGAAAAAGTAAATCCAACACATCTAAATGTTCCAAACCGCCAAGTTGGACTAGACCGTCGTGTTGCAGAGCTCAATGTGTTGCTGAACATGGAATTCAACTTTGTTCGCATTGTTGGCATATGGGGCATGGGTGGAATTGGCAAGACTACAATTGCAAAAAAGTTGTATAATGACATCCAACACAAGTTTGAACGTAGTTGTTTTCTTGCGGATATCAGAGAAACTTCGCAACAACCGAATGGTTTGGTTGAGTTACAAAAGAAACTTCTTTTGGCTATATTAAATAGAAGTCATGAAGTAAGTAATTCTCATGAAGGCATCGAGGTTATAAAGAAGATAGCTTTTGGTCGCAAAAAGGTTCTTCTTGTTCTGGATGATGTGGATAATGTCCAACAATTGAAGGCACTAGCCATAGATCGAGATTCCTTCGCTCCTGGAAGCAGAATCATCATAACAACAAGAGATAAGTCTTCGCTAAAAATCATCGAATTGCATGAGCATGAGATATATGGGCCAGAGAAATTGGACGCGGACGAATCCCTTGAGGTCTTTAGTTGGCATGCCTTTAAGGAAAACCATCCTCCAGAAGACCATTTGGACCTTTCACGCCAAATTGGGCATTATGCTGGAGGGCTTCCATTAGCTCTTGAAGTTTGGGGTTCCTATTTCCGTGGCAAGAGCATACCTCAATGGGAAAGGGCAATAGCAAAATTAAGAAAAATTCCCGCTGATGATGTTCTTGGAAAACTTAAGATAAGTTATGATTCGCTTAGCGAGAAACTAAAGAAGTTGTTCCTAGCTAGATATAGCATGTTTTTTTGTTGGAATGCATCGAGATTTTACTGTAAAAATATTGAAAGGCTATGATATTTTTGCAGACGATGAGATTCAGAAACTAGCCGACCGGTGTCTCGTAAAATATGACTGTCATGACCAAATTGTGATGCATGATATGATTAGAGACATGGGTAGAGAAATCGTCAGGCAAGAATCTCTTGACGATCCTGGGAAGCGT
Organism: Rhododendron ovatum; assembly: GCA_019656835.1. Lineage (NCBI taxonomy): Eukaryota > Viridiplantae > Streptophyta > Magnoliopsida > Ericales > Ericaceae > Rhododendron > Rhododendron ovatum. The sequence goes on along the minus strand of CM033792.1, from coordinate 37,009,344 downwards.
AGCCGATTGTGGTATCCTGACGATGTCCTTGAAGTTCTGAGAGATGGCACGGTGAGAACCCTATGCATTGAGATTTTAATCAATTGTTGATGCTTTGCCCTTTCTAATTCTAATGTCTTTGACATGAATATTCATAGCTTTATTTTTTTCTCACCAAGTTTCTTTCTTCTTCCCTCATTATGAACTGGGTTTTCATGTTAGGGAACTGAAGCAGTTAAAGGCCTCATCCTAAACGCTACGGATGTCCAAGTGTATGCAAAGCCATTTGAAAAGATGGACAAACTATGGTATCGTTAGCATGTCCTTGAGGTTCGGAGAGATGGCATGGTGAGGACCACACAGCATGACCTTTTTATCAACTGTTCATGTTTAATTACTGTTGTCTATAGTAATGCCACATATGCATATGAACATTCTTAATTCCAAGTCTCAACTTATATGAATATTCCTGGCTTTACTTTATGCTTTCTAACCCAAGGTACTTTATTTCTCCTTGTTATGCAATGAATTTTCTTATTAGGGAACTGAAGCAGTTGAAGGCCGCCATCTAAACTTTAATGATCCAAAAGATGTCCTATTGAATGCTAAGGCATTTGAAAAAATGAACAACCTGTGGTTGCTTCATCTCGATTACGTTCACCTAACTACTGGTTATGAACATATTTCTAGAAGGCTATTATGGCTAAGCTGGAAAGGCTTCACTTTGAATTGTATACCGTCGAATTTTTCTATGGAGAAGCTAGTTGCTCTCGATTTGCGTTATAGCAGCCTGAAACAAGTTTGGAATAGAAACATGGTACATCCTTATTTCTTTCTCCATCCAACATCTATCGCACAATATATTGTGTGGAAATTAACTTTCTTCGAATTCTTTTGGACAGATTCTAGAAAAATTGAAGTTCCTTTACCTCAGTCACTGCCATTCCCTAACCAGAACCCCTGAGTTCTCTGGACTCTACTCTCTTGAGGAATTGTGGCTTAATGATTGCAAAAGTTTGGTGGAGGTTGACGAGTCTATTAGATGTTTGAACAAACTTCTTGTCCTTGACATGAAAAATTGTACAAAACTTCGGAAGCTTCCCTCTAGCATTTGGATGTTGAAATCTCTCGAACGTCTTGATCTCTCTGGCTGCTCCAAGCTAGGAAACTTAGGAGTGTTTATAGGACCGATATATAAATTATGGTGCTCATTCTTCTTGTCTTGGACATCGCCACCAAAGGCTGTGGATTCTATTAGGTTGCCACGCACCCCTGTCCAGGCCTTCAGTTGCTTAACGGAATTAAATATGGACGGCTGCCATTTGTCATATCTACCGGATGAAATAGAGAATCTAATCTCATTACGGACTCTGGATCTTACCCAAAACATTTTGAGTACCTTGCCAGACGGTATCTGTAACCTTACTTGCTTGAAGAGTTTGTGTTTGGAAGATAACAATGTATCAAATCTGCCTAGTGGAATCAGTAGGTTGACCTCGTTAGAGGGTTTGCATCTTTCAAGAAACAGTTTATGTACCCTACCGGATACCATTGGTAAGCTGTCTTGCTTGAAGTATTTGTTGATGGGACATAACAAGCTCTCGCATCTTCCTAGTGAAATTGGGGATTTGGACTCTTTGGAGAGTTTGGTACTTGAGGGTAATAATGGTTTCCGTGCCTTACCGGAAAGTATATGCAAACTTGTTCGCTTGCAGAAATTGAATTTGAAGGACTGCGACTTGTCTCATCTGCCTAGTGAATTTGATAGGTTGGTCTCATTAGAGGATTTGAGTATTGGAGGTAACAGATCACTTACCATACCAGATAGTATCGGGCACCTTCCTTGCTTGAAGTACATCTGGTTGAATGATTGTGCAAAGCTCCGATCTCTTCCAAAGCTTCCCACACGTACTTACGTGTATGCAGAGCGTTGCCAATTATTAGAAAGCCTACCACTTGAATTGGATCAGCTTGGGGGGATAGGGAGGATTGGGAACTATTCGGGACCCAATAAATTGGCTAAGAACAATTATTTAACTAGTCTCTTAAAACAACTCCCCAAGAGTAAGGTACGCTCTGTCTCTCTCACGCATTGGTAAAATCATTGTTTTTGTAAAGTCATGTGATCGGTATAATCCTTGATTTCTATTTATCTTCCAAGTGCCATTGTAGTATCAGGTTGAGTACCGCTAAGGGATTTTTTGAATTTTTTTCGTTGTCTTTATTCAATTTTTTTTTTGTGTTTGTTTATTTTGTAACAAACTTTTGTGGATTATTGATTCATCTCAACAAGAGGAATTGAAAAAGTAGTTTTTTTTTACTTTTACCCTAATATTTTTTATCATACGGCTTTTTTGGCTTTACCTTGAATATTTCCAAAAATAATTGGAAAAAGTCATATTTTTTTTACTTCTATGATTCCTCTGGTCAAGACGAATCAATAATTTATAAAATTTTGTGCAAAACGAACAAACATGAAAAAAATTGAATAAGGACAAAACAAAAAAAAGTCCAAAAATCCCTTAGTAGTAACCAAACCAAACCGAGCCTTGTTCCCAATCAATTGAGTCGGCTACATGAATCCTATTTTTTCATTGAGTTCTCTATCTACATTGCTTAGATTAGTAAGCCCAAGTCCTTGCGTATGTCTGAATATTTTTAGGTCAAATCTTGAGAAAAAGATGTTTGTACTCTGACTAAATTCATCATCTATTGGAACAGGGGCTCTCTGAACTTCAGCGTGTTGTTGATATTAGAGTTCTAGCAGGGGAGGAGGAGCTTCGTATTTGGTTCCCGTACCATGATGGTAGAGGGCCAAATGTATTTTTTGTGGTGCCGCCTACTCCTTCTGTGAACCATAAAATGTTGGGTTGGATTCTACGCTTAGTAGTCTGGGCTCCCACATCTTACCAATCCCACGTGGTATTCTTTGAAGATGTGATCTGCAATAAAATCCGATGTTGGGGTGGAGCATTCAAGGCTGTAGTCAATGTAGTCAATCCTACCGATGTAGATCATGTGTGGCTTATTTATATACCACAGGGTTACAGAGGATTGCAATTAGAAGGCGGTGATGAAGTGGAGATCCAAATGTATCAAGCTAGCTCTACAACAATGCCGATCCCAATAGATGTAACTCATCCTAACACGTATGTAAAGAAGTGGGCGATTGATCTGATTTACGAGGCTGATGAGATTCACAAAGGCAACGACACCTGCTGTCAAGTGGTGTCAATTTAGTAGTCGTAACAATAGGACAATATTCAACTTTGACAAATACTCACTCACTCTTCTGCTACACATTGTGAGATTTCGACTTCTCTTACTCCTGTTTTCATCAAAAAGAAAAATACTTGTATTAATTGTTAATTTATGTTTTCCTGGGGCTTCATTATCAGTTTATCTCAAGTTCTAAACTCCGCCTCTCTCTCTCTCTCTGTGTGTGTGCGTGACTCTCTCTATGTTTGTGATCGAGTCTATTGTCGTCGCCAACCGGCAGCCAAGAAAGGTCTTTCTCTCATGCTCTCGTTCTCTCTCTCGCGTTCAAGGATAGTGGCTGCACGAGAATGCCTATTTGGACAGTTTATGTTTGTGATGACCAACGTTTATGTATGGGAAGATAATTGATGTAGAATACGTTGAGGCCCAATTCCATGATCAGCTGGACCGTGCCAAGTCTCGGAAGCAAGCCTCGAAAGCCCGAACAATGTTTAGTTTCCGATTACCCAATTTGGCAAAATTCGGACGAGCTTGGAATAGGCCCAAACTTGGTGGGCTGACTAATTTTCGCGCTCCAGTCAATACACACCACCATAAGGTTGTGACCGATGGTGTTTTTCGGCCTAATTCCTTCGTTTAGGCCTTCAATTTACATTTTTCCCCGTTTTAGGAAAGTTTCGATTTGTTAATAACTCTTAAACCGTAATTCCATTTAAGTTGGTTCTTTTTGGGAAAATCCTATTTTTCTTTTCCGTTTTCAATTTTACCAAAAAGCCCCAATTTTTGGGACTTTTTATTTTTCAGCTTATTATTATTAGGGTTTCGTAGGGTTTTGAGTTCCGCTCTATAAAAGGGATGTAAACATAACGTTTTGCATCAGTTTTATCATCAATAATATTGAGCTGTGCTACGTGCACAGCAGCTGCTACACAGCAGCTGTGCACAGACCCCGTTTTCTCCCGCCTCGGGTCGCGCAAAGATGATCGGAGCCGCTCATTTTGTTCAAAATATGTCGTTTAAGGTCTCTGTAAAAAATGAGCTTCGTTCGATATCGTTAGAGGCGTTAACAAAACACCCAAAATCACTTCAGAATTTAGGCCTAAATTCTGAAGTGATTTTGGGTGTTTTGTTAACGCCTCTAACGATATCGAACGAAGCTCATTTTTTACAGAGACCTTAAATGACATATTTTGAACAAAATCAGCGGCTCCGATCATCTTTGCGCGACCCGAGGCGGGAGAAAATGGGGTCTGTGCACAGCTGCTGTGTAGCAGCTGCTGTGCACATAGCTTTTCTGAATAATATTGCAGAGTTTCTTTCTCTTTTTCCTTGTGTGCAAGGTTTGCTCATGGACTCGAGTTGTTATCTCGTTTGGATTAATACGATAACAAATTTCTTATGAACTCCGCTGCGTCAATTATGAAGGTTATGTTTCCTTTGGTTTGTAACGACAGATTATTCAAGGATAATTTGGAGGATTCGGGCGGGGGTGCACTACAAGGTACTTTTGAAATTTGGGCCATTGGTGGTAAGGATGGAAGGCTAGGAATTGAGATTGCGCACTACACCCCTATAGTATACCTTGTGGGCAGTTTTTATAATTAACCCCAATTCAAATGGGCCTAGACACCGCCACCAATATCAAGTTTACCCTAATTTAAATGTGCCCAGACCTTTAATTCAATAGCAGAACGGGGAGTAAGTCCAAGTTCTTTATGTCTGAATATTTGTAGGTCAAATCTTAAGAAAAAGATATTTGTACTCTGACTAATTCATGATGCATTGAAACAGGGGCTGTCTAAACTTCAGGATGTTGTTTCTATTAGAGTTCCAGCAGGGGATGAGGAGGTTCGTATTTGGTTCCCGTACCATGATGGTAGAGGGCCAAATGTATCTTTTGTGGTGCCGCCTTCTCCTTCTCCTTTTGTGAACCAGAAAATGTTGCGTTGGATTCTACGCCTATTACTAGCCCGGGCTCCCCGAGAAACACTTTATATCCCCGAATTATATATTGAAGAGGTGAAATGCAACCAAATTAAAACGGAACTATTCTTCAATTTATCCGCCAGTCCCACCGATGTAGATCATCATGTGTGGCTTCTGTATATACCACAGGGTTACGCAGGATGGCAATTAGAAGGCGATTGATCTGATTTACGAGGCTGATTATGAGATTCACAAGGGCAACGACACCTTGTACCAATTGGTGTCAATTTAGTAGTAACAAATTCAACTTTGACAAATATTCACTCCTCTGCTACACATTGTGAGATTTGGACTTCTCTTTAGTTTTCATCCATCCAATAAACCCACTGAATTTTGTAGGTTGAAGTCCCAGCTTTTCAAAATTGTTAATTTATGTTTTCCTAGGGTTTCATTATCAGTTCATCTCAAGTTCTAAACTTTGCGCTGCTCAAACTGCGTCTCAACACTCTCTCTCTCTCTCTCTCGGGCTGTGTTTGGCATATGATTATCAAGGATTTGAGTGCCAACATAGTTAGGATGCATTCCTCTTACAGTGATGCCTCTTCATCACGGTCCTTTTGATCTTTTTAACAACTTCAAAGATTAATAAAAGGGTAAATTTCACTTACCTCCCTTGAGGTTTCTGACAATGACAGACACCTCTCCTCACGTTTCTGAAATTGCACTTACCTCCCCTGTCAGTCTTGTCGGCTAACTTTTGTTAATAGAAAGTGTGAATTTCCATTTCTACCCCTTTATTTACCTCCCCTGAGGTTTAGAATAATATTAGATACCTCCCCCGAAAAAAATATTTTTTTTTTTGTAATTGCTTTGACTTCTATTTTTTCCTTTCTAGTACAAGCCAAAGAAAATTGATTGAACATTGAACTAACATTTTGTAACACCGCATATTTTCTGTAGAACTTATATTAGTTGAGTCAAAAATTTGTTTTTATTTTACGCAATAAATAACAATATTTTAGAATGACTGTGGGACATAGGAATTTAGTAGAATGTTAAGGGGGGACATGATGTGGGTTGCTGGGTGGTATGATGCAATTATTAGGGTAGGTTGTGTTATGTGATTGGAAAATTCAAGGGAAAAGAAGTTTAAGTTTAAAAATGCATGCATTGGCTAGTGTCCATGTAATTAGTGGGCTTTTGGCCAAGAAAAATTTTGCTTAGTGATGGTTTTTTGTGTGCATAATATTGTTGCCTTAATCAAACATTGTGATGATATTTGATCAACATGGAATTAATCTTCCACGAATTAATCATGATGTGAGTAAAGTAACCCAAAACACCTTGAATTTTAAAAAATACGTTGAACTAGTATACATAACCTAATTGATAAGTGTAATTTCAAAAACTTGATAGTTACAGTCATTCATCTATAAACAAAGTTTTTTTTAGCAAATATGCAAAAGAAAAAAAATTAGCATAGTTTTTTTGGGTTCATTTCGTATAAATTTTTTTTATCAATGTTAATGTAAAGTGTTTGAAGGTTCATTATTTAATGAATATGTGACTTAGAAATTCCAAAAGTTGAAGAAAAAAAATTTGATGGGAAGAAAATGAATTTTTGGCTAAAAATGTTAACATATTTTTTTTGGGGTATAAAAAAGGCAGTATAGGGTTGCAAAATAAAATTATTTTAATATGAAGCTATATATTTGAGATTTTTTTATTCATTGCCAAAAAAAAATGTGAAGTATCATAAAAAAGGAAAGGGACTCTAATTCCTTTGTGTTTATGCCTCGTATATATGTGGCTTAATAAAAATTTAGATTTTTTTTGAAGCTTTAAAAAGAATAAAATATTTATAAATGCATGTTTAAAACCAAATGTCAATATGTGTTTAATTTAACATACAAATGTATATATGGATATGTCTCTTTTAAGAAGTTGTGATTAGGGACATTAACGTCTTTTAAATTGAGTTGGGAAGGGCATTCATGTCATACCATCATTATAAGGGTAAAATGGGTAGGGAAATAGGTTAAGTTGGTGATGTCAGCAATTTTCGTTAATTGGTAACGATCTCTTAACGGAATGGGGGAATCTGCAACCGACAACTAAAGCAGAGGGGGGTAAGTGCAATTTTTGAAATATGAGGGGAGGTTTCTGTCGTTGTCAGAAACCTCAGGGGAGGTAAGTGAAATTTACCCTAAATAAAATTATCTTTTGCCTTTCAAAAACTCTCTCTCTCTCTCTCTCTCTGCATTTGCGATTGACTCTACTATCGTCGCCGGCTGGCAGCCAAGAAAGGTCTCTCTCGTTCAAGGATAGTGGCTGTACAAGTGAGCATATTTGGACAGATTGTTGCTTGACTCAACTCGTCAACGGAACTGGTGAATTCAACGTCACCGGTCTTGACTACTTCATGAGTCCTTCTTCTTCACTGGTTGATGCATATTAACCCCCATTCAATTTGTGTTGAAGATTGCATGCATGGTCCGATTTGTATTCGCCGTCAAAACAAGGGACTTCTGGATTTGAGTAGTTGTTTAGGGTTTTATCCAAATCCATTTCAAAAACTTCAAAATGGAGGTTTCTGTGTTTGGGTGGATTTTGATCAAATTCTTTGCCGAGATATTTGGGATTGGGTGGGGAAATATACGCGCGGGAATTGATCCTTGAGAATTGCGTTGGGAATGAAGGTCTTACATTTTCATCCCAAAAAATCGGAGCCATATGTATATATATAAGGGCATTAATGGAATAGTTTTAAGTGGGGATGAAAAAATAACAGCTCCAAACGAACGGGGTGAAAACATAAGGTGGAGCTGGGCGGAGACGGATATTTAATTACCCGTTTATATTATTCATGACAAAATAGATTAACCGGAACCTCTAAATTTAAACGAATCATATTAAACTTTGTAGAGCCTAATACGTACGAAACAAAAAAAAATAAATCCCAGTCGTTTTCTCTTTTCCTTCTCCTCCCTCCTCCTTGGGGTTTCACCATCCTAAAGCGGCGGCGGGAGAGGAGGGTTTTAATCTTGATGGGTGTTTTTCGTCCCCATAAGTGATGGTCTCTTTTCTCGCTTTCAATAATCCCTCATGTCCAGTATAAGGGTATTTTTTCTGTCGATCTCAGATCTGAGAGTTTCTTGATGCTGTACCTTCTTTTTCATCTACTAGAAAAAGTGCACGTGCTTTGCACGTGGAGTTCTTTCAACTAAAAAGATTTTTCAAATACTAAAGACACCCCAATTTGGACCTATTAAAAACCCTCGATTCATGGCTTTGTGATCTCCCGATGATGAATTTGGAACGACACGTGCTTCGGTTATGGTGAACCTTGCTTCTCGGATTTTTCAAAAATCATTTTCAATTCAATAAAATTGAATCCCAAGCGCTCAGAACCATTCCTAAGCGCTCAAGATCCATTCTCAAAAATCTAGATTTTGGCTCACTCCCGAGCGCTCAGGATCTTCATTCCCGAGCGCTCGATCCACTCTTGAGCGCTCAGGTCAACTTATTTTCCATGGTAATTTGAATATCTCCAGCTTTTTCAATAATCACATGGCTATGTTTTCTATTACGTTGGTCTTTGCTACAATATTTTTAACCAAAATTAGCAGAGGGTCAAATCATGTCTCTTTAATTAATTTTTATATATTAAATTTCAAATCAATTTTTCTTGGCCTATAAATCGGGCTCTCATGCCTCATTTGAGACCACCAGAAGAATACCAAAAAAAGACCACGAAATATTGTACCCATACTCTCTGATTCTCAAAAGAAAAGTCCCACTTCGCAAAGAAAATCATCCTTTGTCAAAAAATCAAAAACAATTGCAAGCAATCAAAAAAAATGCAGGAAATTAGGAGATACATTCAGGCCTGATGTCTAGCATTTTTCTGTCCCATTCCAGCTCTAAAATCCATACAAGAAGCAAGGTAAAACTCTTCTACCTTTTAAACTGAATGAGCCATTATCCTTCTGAGGGAGGTCATTCAGCCCTGTCCAGAATATCATGGAAGTGTGGTTGAATGATCTTGGTATAAAAGCAAGAGAAAAAGAGCTGCAAATAAAATTTTCAAATTGGCTTTGTAGTGCTCCCGAGCGCTCAGAAGTAATTTTGGTTACGTTTTGCATTTTCTTAGTTGAATATTCAAGGGAAAATGGGAGTTTCATAGATTTGTGGCATTCTTTTCATATTTCTGAAAGTAATCCAGATTCATAGACGTCATTTCCAGAAACTCCTTCTTTTCCAGTGAATGAAATCAAAGCAATGTACCAAGATCTGTAAGGAAAACTGCATTTTCCTTGAAAATTCAACTTTTAATGTTCTGGTTAACTTCAAAAATAGTCTGGAATATGCAAAGTTAGTTTAGTTCCAATTTCAAGATGCAATGACACGGAGTCTGGATGGCTAGGATCAGTTCTTGGCTGTTTGAACTCTTTACTGAGCATAAGTACATGTTTCATTAGTTCCATATATTGCTGTATTTTTGTCTAATAAAAATTTGCAGGATGGAACAGTAGTACTCCTGAGCGCTCAGGAGTGCATTCCTGAGCGCTCGGGAGTGTTCTCAGAAACAAATTTACTTTTTTGTGTGCCATTTTGTGCATCGCATCATCTCACCAGTATATATTGTACACCAGCACATGTATACACTTTCCTATTTGATATACCTATGGATATTTGCTAAATGTTTAATGCAACAAAAAGTACTTTTTTTTTTCCTGCAAATGTTTAGTAGAGACCGATTCCGTATCAGGCGAGGTGGGTGCCTCAAAACCCTTCCCCCCTCGTAACATGGCTTCTGAATCCTCAAACGAATCTCTGGTTTTCAATTCAAATAATCATTTTCAATCAAAACGGTTTTTCGGGTGGCGAACCATAAATCCGGGTGGCGACTCTTCAATTTTTCAAATCAAAACCCATATTTTCGGGCCGCTCCGATCCATTCGGGGCTGTGGTAGCCCACAATGGCAACTCTATTGGGGACAAAGTTTAACTAATACCTACGAAAAAGTCAGTACGTTGGCAACTCGGTCACTTGAAAGTCTGTCAAAAACAGCAATGCTTCATGCTTACCGAAGGAAGGAAATGGCGATTCTAACTGGATCTCTATCTGGCCATTCCGACTTGGGACTTCATCACCATTTGTCCGTGTGCTCGCTTTCATTGTGTATTAGTTAAACCAGTGCGCCAAGCTTGAAAAACATTTGCGGGATTTTTAAAACATTTTGTTGCATTGTCTATCTTTCTGTTCATAAATACTCTGTTCAACCCCGCCGTTGCATTTTGGCAATTCTGCCCAGCTTGCCGGTGATAGGGAATCCCAAAATACTCGGCAACCCTCGACTATGATGAGTCATACCTGTCATTAGTACCGTTATTTGGTGTACGCTCGATAAACGGGAGGCATACTTTGACTTTAGTCCAGGAAACCCTTTCAAACCAAAACCTGACCTCTCTATGTGTTTAGCAAGCCATAGAACCTTCCAAACTAGGACAGGAGCCTACAGGGTAGGATTACATGATATATCTTGTCTAAATGCTGCAACCCGCATTGCATCCATGACATGCCTCGGTGCTCGCTCGCACGACCCGCTAAAGGTTACCTAGATCCAGTGAAATATCGAATCCTTGGGACAACGAAGTTGACCAAAGATTTTCAATTCAATTTTTCAGAATTCAAAATCAATCTACGCTGGGATGCCATAATGCCAACATTGCTTGGGTCATAGTGCCATGCCCACTTACACCCGTCCAATTAAAAGCATCATGACATCTGCTCCTGAAGATTTTTGCAAGTCGAACCATTTTAAAGCTCGTCGAACTTTCAAAGGATCATGGCAACCTTTAGCCGATCTCAATTTAGAGTCCCTAGGTGTCAGCGATTATGATGACAAAGCATGTTTTCAATTCCATATATACATTTTTAAAACAGGAATCGTGTCTGAGCTCCATCTTTATTTTGCTACAAAGCTTGAGCAATTGCGCCAAAGAAGACCATACCCTCCTAAACAAGACCCCTCGGACAAAGATTGATTCGGCTTGAATCACAGCCCGACACTGTCAACATCTTTGATCTTTGGGTGGAAATGGAACAGCCAGCTGATGGGAATCGGAATCTTGAAAACTTAAACGGCGCAGGTGGAGATAATGGCGAGAACCCAAATCCTGAAGGGTTGAATGAAGCAGGACAGATCCGAGAAGCCATCCAAAGGTTGGGAGAACATACCGATAATCAGATTGCCCAACTCATGCTTATGATAACCGGAGTTGCTAGACGACTCCCAAATCCTAATCCAAATCCCAACCCAAACCCCAATCCAAATCCTAACCAGAATCCTAATCCGGAACAGCCGCCACATGAAGCTGAAAACCCTCAAAACCTAGAAATGGCAACCATTCTAGCCAAAATAGCCCAACTGGAACTGTCCGTCGCTAGAAATGAGAAGATTGCTACCACTGGATTCGACATCAACATGCTCTGCCTTTTTCCCAATGCTAAACTCCCTGAGAAATTCAAGCCAATTGACTTTACCAAGTTCGACGGAACAGGGGATCCAAAGGCTCATTTGACAGTGTACATAAGAGCCCTTTCCATGTGGGGTGTCGAAAAGGATGCGATTGCTCAAATGTTCTCTCAAACATTGGTACGTCATGCCCTTCACTAGTTTACATCGTTAGATGAAAGGAAGAAGTAGTCTTGGGAAGATAACTGCGCAGCCTTTATAGCGCAATATGATTACAACATTCAACTGGAAGTGACTACTCGTCAGCTAGAATCTACCAAGATGGAGAGCAAAGAGTCCTTTGCTGACTTTGTAAAGAGATGGAGGGCAAAGGCAGCGCAATGAAGGATAGGCCATCGGATAAAGACCAGATTCGGATGATAGTGCGAAACCTTCAACCAACTCTTGCGAAGCACATGGTCATGGCTCAGGCATGCTCGGACTTTAAGACTTTCTTCAATACAGGCTTGGCCGTTGAAGAAGCAATTCAGCTCTGTATCCTCGATAAACCAAAACCAGCTCCCGTCAAACCCAAAAAGGTTTACTTCGGCAACAGCAACTCGCTGTTTGGAAACTCCAACTTCACCAATCTCCCAAATACCTCCGCAAACACCACTCAAACCGAACCTATCAACCAGATTGTCACCCAGAATAACCAACCACGATCTCAACCCCGCATTTTCTCCCAGTTCTCCACACCTCTCTCTGTGGTGCTAGAGAAATTGGTTGAAAGCGATATCCTTAAACCCCCAATCCAACTCCACTCCCTCAAAAACTTCCAGCCTCTCACAACCCTAATGCCTACTGCGCCTACCACCAAAACGTAGGCCATCCCACCAATAATTACTTCCGTCTCCGACATGCCATCCAAGACCTTATCGATAATAAAACCATCCCAGTTCCTCCCTAAAAGCCCAACACTGTCTCCAACCCACTACAAAAGCACTCCAACCCCCAGGCCAACAGCATTGGTCTCAAACCACCATTCGACCCAAGCCAGTACATCGTACCCGAAGCCCAGCCGAAACCTATTGTCGAGGTACTAGCAGGAGACACCATTTGTGTGATCCAGACTCTTGATTGGGAGTTTGAATAGAGATACCAATCCACAATCGATGTTTTCCAAGACATTGAGAATCAGGCTCTAATCAACGGCGTGTGGCCAGCCCATGAGCTTGAGAATGCTCAAGAATTGGAAAATGGAGCAGGGAGGCAAGAATGGGAAGAAAGATAGGTAGATCCATTAGATGGATACTCACTCTACGCCTTGTTCTCTGAATTAGAATTGGCCGATGTAGAAGAAGAAGATTGGGGATGGGAAGCTGAACCTAACATGTGGCAACCAATAGAAGACGAGGATCCTCTTGACGTAACAACCTTGCCCCTCCTTTTCCACGAAGAGCAAGTTCAACAAGAACTTGACCTGCTAAATCCATGAATTTTCTTCACGCAGTTCCATGACGAAACTCATGACACCGTAACAGAAGGCTTAGATGATTACTCCGAGTACATGACCAGACTGGTCGAACAGAACATTGATTATCCCCAATACTACAACATCGATGAAACACTTCCGCAACCTGTTCTGCAGATTCCAGAAGATCCAGATGAACCTCATGTTGTTGTTTTTAATTCTAAAGACCTTTGGGGGAAAGCTGATTTGGTCACCGTCTGGGTTGATGAGGAAAAGCTCACTATCAATAAAGCCATGGTCGACGAAGGCTTAATTAAAAGTAATAACTTTTGGGATTCCCTTGAGGAGGAGAACCTATGGAACACTCTTGAAATGGAACTACTCAATGAAACATTGGAGAAGACATGGTTGGATAAAGGAAAAAGGAAAGCGAATATCAATCTCTCAAAACTATGGGACGATTTGCTAGATTTTTGGGTGGAACCCTCTCCCAAGACCATTAGTAACCTCACCAGAAGTGGCCGAATCTACCAGCCTACCAACTTGCAAAAGGGGAGTTCGTCTCGAGCACCCCCACCTCAAAATGATACAGCCCAATCATCCAACTCCACTATACCCGCCATTCCAAACCAATCCACTAATCCCAAAACTACCCAGCACCAAAACCCAGCGCCCGATACCGATCCTATCATAAAACAGCTTGACAAAACCCCAACCCCTATGTCAATTTCGGGAGTATTAGCGTCTTCTCGTGAGCATCGTCGAAGGCTCATCAATTCTCTTACCAAATACGAAGTCACCTCAGACATAACCCTGAAAGCCATGGTTGCACTCATTACTCCCAACTTTGCTAAACATACCCTGGCCTTCACCGAAAAGGACCTCCCACCAGAAGGTGCAGACCATAATAAACCCTTGCACATAACCATGAAGTGTTCTGGGAAATGGGTTCCAGCCATCTTGATTGACAATGGCTCCGCTATTAACGTATGCCCTTTCCAAACTGCTTTCTGCTTGGGTCTCAAAAACAAGGATTTCACGCCATCAACACTGGGTGTCCGTGCCTATGACAACACGCGACGTGATGTTATAGGAATGGTCACTCTTGAGTTAATGATAGGACAGTTCAAGACAAATGTGGAATTCTGCGCTCTTGAGATCTCAGCCTCTTTCAACCTCTTGCTGGGGAGGCCATGGCTCTACCGCCCTGATGTCATGGGGGTACCCTCTACCCTGCACTAGAAGCTTATACTAGGTCTGGACTCAAGGACACTCATCATTCATGGCGATTCTAGGATCCACCCCCATTTTGAAGACAACTCGCCGTTATTAGAGATCATGCATGGGGAAGAGGACGTGACTATGGGTGGCTTTGCTGTGATAACAGGAAGGGTTTGTACCATTCGGGCTAATGATGGCTTCTTTGTGAGTTCTGCAGCACTGGAAATGATGCGAAGGATGAACTACATGCCAGGCATGGGCTTGGGCCGGGATCAGCAGGGGGTCTCTAAATTCCCCCACTTCCCTGGTAGCAATGAACGGTTTGGCTTGGGATACGTACCATGAAGGAGCGACCCCAAGAATAGGTGGCATAATTGCGCTCGCGCTCAGGCTAATAAGGAAAGGCCAATGGTTAGTTTTGTACCAGAAAGAGAAAAGGTTTCGTACCAGGGATAGCCAGAGCCCTACTTGGATGTGGAAACAAAAAAGGAGTAACCCAGATTTGAAATCTTTGTTGAGGATACTTGGGACAGCGAGGATGAAGCTGAATAAAGAGAGGAGCTTGTTAGAGCATTGCATGTTAACTAGGTAGAGGCTTTTGATCAGGGCAGTCTCCGATCAATGTTCGAGGATGAAATTCAAGAGGCTATGGATAAAGACGCCAATACGATGATGCTCGGAGAAGAGGACACTTGCGAAGACCCCTCCGCACTCATTGTGGATGCTATGGGTTGTTATGAAAATTGCGTCTTCATTCCTCTTATAAAGCACGCTCACGCTGCTGAGTTTGAGTCTAAATTGAATACCGATTCTGCATCTAGTTATGAGTCGGAGTTTGTGCCTATCGGCCCTCCCCGTCGAAGCTTTTATTTCGAATTCGAGTCTACTGCTATATTCCCTCCCGTTGAGGAACCCTTTTATGAAATAAATGATGCTTTTGCTTACTTGCTGCATTTTAAAATAACTGTGTAGAACCTGACGATGAAGGAATAGATTTTGACAGGGATATCCCTAAAGAAATCCGTTCCCTCATCGAATGGGAAAATGAAAGGCGTAATCAGCCTTTAAAAGAAGAAACAGTCTCAATAAATTTGGGGGATGAGAAGAACCCTCAAATGGTTCAAGTTGGTTCCAGGCTGAAACCAAATGAGCTCCAACAGCTCGCAGATTTACTCAAAGAATTTAAAGATGTTTTTGCCTGGTCTCATGCTGACATGCCTGGAATCAACTCTGAAATCATTGAACACCGGATCCGGATCCCCCTCTTCCCCGATGCAAAGCCTGTTAAGCAGAAATTGAGAAAAATGTGCCCCGATTGGGTATTAAAAATGAAAGAGGAGCTCACAAAACAAATTGACGCCGGTTTTCTAATAGTAACTGAATATCCGACTTGGGTCGCAAACATCGTGCCGGTTCCTAAGAAAGATGGAAGAATTAGGGTTTGCGTCGATTTTAGAGATCTAAACAAAGCAAGTCCTAAAGATGATTTTCCGTTGCCACACATAGATGTTCTCGTCGACAATACTATAGGGCACGCTCGGTTATCCTTCATGGATGGTTTCTCTAGATACATTCAGATTCTCTTGGCTCTAGAAGATCGAGAGAAAATGACTTTCATCACTGAATGGGGTACTTATTGTTATCGCGTCATGCCTTTCGGGTTGAAAAATGTAGGATCAACATATCAAAGGGCTGCTACGACTTTATTGCATGATATGATCCACAAGGAGGTCGAAGTATACGTCGATGACATGATATTTAAGGCAAAGAAGCGGGAGGATCATCTTCTAGCACTAAGAAAGTTCGTTGAAAGGATTCGGAAGTACAGAATGCGTCTGAACCCATTAAAGTGCACGTTCGGTGTCACGGCAGGAAAAATGTTGGGATTCATGATCACAGCTGGTGGGATTGAGGTAGATCCTTCCAAGATCAAAGCAATTCTCGAAAATGGAGCCTCCACGATCTGAAAAAGAGGTACGGGGTTTCTTGGGAAAGATCCAGTTCATCAACTGGTTCATTGTTAAATTGACTTCGACTTGTGAGCCAATGTTTCGCTTGCTCAAGAAAGACGTGAAATTTGAATGGGATGATAAGTTCCAGAAAGCCTTTGAAGTCGTTCGAAAGTATCTTTAGAATCCGCCAATTTTAATGCCACCTATCCCAGGAAAACCTTTGATCCTTTACTTGTCCGTCATGCCCTCAGCAATGGGGTGCATGCTTGCACAAGAAGTAGAAGATGGGGTTGAAAGGGCAATTTATTACCTCAGCAAGAAGATGGTGGGTTGTGAGGAACGTTACACGCCATTGGAGAAGACATGTTGGGCACTCGTTTTGGCCACAAAGAACGTGAGACACTACATGCTGGCTTATTCGGTGATACTAATTTCTCGAATGGATCCACTCAAGTATCTGTTTGAAAAACCAACACTTACCGGTAAGTTAGCACGTTGGTTGCTCTTATTGGCCGAATTTGAAATCAAATACGTCACTTGAAAGTCGGTACAGGGGAGAGCTATTGCAAAATTCCTGGCGGATCGCCCGATCGAAGGTCCGGAGCATACAGAATTTCAATTCCCCGACAAGGATGTAATGGAAACAAAAGATGAAGCATGGACTCTGTACTTCGGTGGAGCATCTAATCAAAACGAATTTGGTATCGGTATCCTATTCGTATCACTGGAGGGTCGCATATCCCTCTTGCATTCAAGTTAAATTTTGAAGTAACCAACAATGAAGCAAAGTACGAGGCTTGCATTGTAGGGATGGGAGCAGCATTGGAAATTGGGGTCAAAGTCTTGGAAGTTGTAGGTGACTCAAACTTGGTGGTTTCTCAAGCAAATGGCGAATGGAGAGTAGGGGACGAAAAGATGAAGCAATATCACCAAGAGCTTGATGACCTTATTCCCAAGTTTGAAAAACTTACATTTACACATGTGCCGAGAATGAAGAATCGCTTTGCAAATGCATTGGTAACCTTGGCATCTATGCTTGAATTACCAATCCGAGTGAAATTGAGGCCAATCATGATCGAACAAAGGGGCAAACATGTGTATGAGTACGTCATGAACATCGGTGAATCGGATGATGGGTTACCATGGTATCACGATATTTGGAATTTCGTCGAAAGAGGAGAGTTTCCTGCGTAAGCTACCAAAAAGGATCGCATTGCATTTGCAACGGTTAGCATCTCAATACATTATTTGTGGCAGACAACTATACCGTCGATCTCCATGCAGGGTTCATAAGTTGTGTACTCAGGGGAATGATGTAAAGAAAGTGATGGAAGAAATTCATGAAGGAGTTTGTGGACCCCATATGAATGGTATGATGCTTGCTAAGAAAGTCTTGAGACAGGGATACTATTGGTTGACCATGGAAACAGATTGCATTGAATACGTGCGTCGATGCCACAAATGCCAATCTCATTCATGTTCTGTCATCGGAGTTATACCCAATGGCGACGCCTTGCCGTTCTCAGCTTGGGGCATCGATGTCATCGGGAAAATCACTCCAGCATCTTCCAATGGTCATAAGTTCATCCTTGTAGCTATCGATTACTTCACTAAATGGGTCAAAGCCGC
Source organism: Rhododendron ovatum (assembly GCA_019656835.1). Classification (NCBI taxonomy): domain Eukaryota; kingdom Viridiplantae; phylum Streptophyta; class Magnoliopsida; order Ericales; family Ericaceae; genus Rhododendron; species Rhododendron ovatum. The sequence continues at coordinate 36,991,483 of CM033792.1, read as the reverse complement.
GTCTTACAAGACACTGATGACGGTTCTGATTGCACAGTTCATCAGGCAAAATATCATTTACCGGTATAGAGTCCATCAAGCCTTTGTATCGGATAATGGATCTCATTTCAAGGGGAAAGTTTTAGAACTGTTTGAGGAATTCAAAATCCAAATTCACCATTCCACAACTTATTGTCCACAGACAAACAGAGTAGTCAAAGCAACGAACAAGACCATTAAGACCATTCTTGAAAGAACTACACAGTCAGCTAGGAATTGGCATGAACAGCTGCCGCTAGCTTTATGGGGATACCAGACGTCTATCCGTACACCAACAGGGGCAACACCCTATTCTTTAGTTTACGGTATGGAGGCTGTTCTCCCCATCGAGCTAGAGGTGCCATCGCTGAGAGTCATGACTGAATACGGGATCGATGAAGCTGAATGGATCAGTGGAAGGTTTGAGGAGCTTATGCTATTCGATGAGAGGAGATTGCGGGCATCGTACCATATCCAGGGCTATCAGCGAAGAATCTCTTGGGCATTCAATAAGAAAGTAAAGTCGAGGGATCTTCAACAAGGGGATATGGTGGTCAAAGAGATACGTGCACCAGTTTTGATCTGCAGGGCAAGTTTCAACCAAAATGGGCTAGACTGTACATCATCAAGATGATTCTTTCTGGAAGGGCTGCGTCAATAATTGATCTTGATGGCAACAAATTTTCTAGTCTTGTCAATTTGGACCAACTCAAGCGTTATTACCCCTGAGAGAGCTTGCTGGGTCGAAAACCGCAAGGGCGGGTGATACCAGGCAAAAATTAGAGCAAAAGCTTGCTAGGTTGAAAACTCAAAAGGGCGGCCTAGGCAAAAGTTAAGGCAAAAATTTGAAAAAAAGCTCGCTAGGCCGAAAACCCCAAAGGGCGATTCTAGACAAAAATTAGAGCACAAAAGGAGAGCGTCAATACCCAAACGAACCCTTGCCCGAACTACGTATTGGCCTGATTCTCTTTTACGAGATATGTAAGCAACCTCGCTCCAAGGTCCGGTCATTAATTATCAAAACCGACTCCAAATTGACAAATTAAATGGTCGAAACAAAGACGTATTTATGGACCAAAAGGGGGAAACCCTAGTCAGTCAACTTTTATTTCGAACGTTTCTTCGTTACACGCTGAGCACGAAAGAAAAAGAAAATACAAAACACATCTTTATTTCAAAAAGTGGCAAAATAAGCAATCTACCCATCCGTGCTTTCACATCCCTCCGTAGCCATTTTCTATATCTTCCGGTCAGAGTGCTTTCAAAGTTTGGATCATTGGGAGTGGTTTGGCGGTCTACCCGTGTTCGAACATAGCTTCGCAGTCCTAAAACAGAGAACGGAGGGAGATGCAACACTTCAAATCCTAGAGGTGGCATGCATTGGCTGATTCCAAACTGGGGAAGGATGCGGAATGGCATGTAAAATGTGAAGCCTGTCAATCCAGCCAAGTACACTTGTTGTGAACCCATGTTGCTTGTGGTCATCACTGGCAATCTCAACCAAGGATAGTGCCAAGAAATATCCTCCTCGCCGACTGACGCGAGGAAATTGTCCCAATCTTCGGTTACGCCAAGATGATGATTCCACTCACTAGGATGATACAACCAATTCTCAGGGGGAGGCATCATCAAATTCAGCTGGTCGCAAAGCCACATCTGTCGAAACAAAAAGAGAGAAAACAAGTGAGAAATCAGATAAAGCCTAAACCGAGAGTCGAGGTAAAATGAATGTGAGAAATAGAAAAAGGAGAGCCGAGTGAGGTCCCTTACCTGCAACAAAAGCAGACTACCCCCAAAAGTCTGTGTATGGTCAGCATGAACCGCATCCAACCCCATCAAAGTTTCAACAAGGACCAGAGGTGCCACATCCTTGCATGCCTCAATCTAAGCAGCGACTCCCACCAGCAAGGAGCTTGGTTCGCCAACAGAAGGAACCAACAAGAAGGCCGCCAGGAGACAGATACAACAAGCTGTCATTCGTTGACCTTGATATTTAAAGTCCGTCAAATCCTTGGACGGGCTGAACATTTCAAACAGGCGCTGGATCTTAACAGCACCATCTTGGATGAGTAAGTCGGTAGCTCCACTACTGATTCCCAGCTAGGTCTTGAGAAGCTTTTTCATGCTGTCCCAGATCATCGGGATGATTGGTTCTTCGGAGTCATGACTCCCAAGGTATGCATGAAATTCCTCCACGATCGGACAGAGTTCTTGAATGCCAAACCTAAAAACATGTACCTTCGGATCCCAAAAGTGCACCACTGCGTGCAGAAGGTCAGGCCGAATACAGATGTCTCGGAGATATTTCAGCGCATGGAGGCAATGCCCTTGGAAGTTTAGCCAGTCAATACCTTCAAGACTATCCAGCCATGGATGGAGTAAGGCTTGGTTGAGCATAGCCATGAGGAATGAGAGTTGAAAGGAGAAAATGGCATAGTATGAGAAAGAAATGTGAATAGTTTGGTTCAAGGGAGTACTGAGTATTTGTAGAGGACTGGGCGGAGTTTGCATAGTTTCATAATGCCACATGCATCATTTTTCAATTATTTTCTTGCATGCAAATCTTGAAAGTTTAAAGAATGAATATGATAATCATAAGTTTCGTCTGAAACCTTGAGAAGCAGACAAAGTTAAGCTAATACACGTCTTAATGGAATGCATGTAGAAGAAAACAGTGTGCAAGAAGCCAAAAGTCCTCTTGGAAGTTAGTTCAGATCTGTAGACAGCATCAGATCTGAGCGCTCAGGAGTGTCTTGAGCGCTTGGGCGTGCTGCTGTTTCCTGGCAGACTAGTTTTGGGCAGTTTAAGTTGCTAAAGCATGGTATTTGCGTGGCTTCAATGATCAAAATCAGTCCTAATCAATATAAAGGGGGATACGGCAGTTTCCAAATACGGTTTCTATTCAAATTCTAGTATTTGTCTCAAAATCATCAAATTTCTCAAAAATTTCATGCATCAAGACACACCAAATTTCGTTCCAGGGGCGTTTAGGTAATTTTGTCGAGTCTCACAAATCGTAATAGGTTATAGTAACTGTATGGTGCAGTTGGTTTTGAATAAAGGGGCTTGATTATAATTTTTGCCACTCAAAAGACTGAATTTGTCATTTTTCTCGCTCAAATGCTATAAATTCCGCGTTTGGGGCATTTTCATCTATTTAACCACATTGTCTCCATTTTATAAGCTCATGAAGGTTGCCATTCGTTTTAAGGGTATCGGTATAAATTCATGTGCCCTTTAAATCCATTTCAAGCTAGTCGATGATTGTGTTCGATGCATTCTCATGCTATGCAAGAGTCTAAAAGACGAAAGTGCGATTTTTATTAATCGAGAGTAGCATAAAGCTACCTACTGGGGCACGCAAGCCCAAAACAAAAACCAAGGCATGCAGGCCTGAAACCTACAACTACTCACGGCACGCAAGCTCACGTAAAATCTAGCAAAGTAAAAAAATAGCTCAGACATGCCGCAATCTCTTATGTGGTGGATCCTCCTCAGAACTGTCATCATCATCGCTGTCACTGACAGGAGGGATTGGCGAATCGGAAGTAGTGTGTGAATCACCCAATGATTCCTCCGGTTCCTCAGCATCCCCTGACTCCTATGGCTCTTCACCCTAGGCTGTCTCCAGATCACTGGCCGCGGACGTAGCTCGAATTGGCGACTCTCTGCCTGGGCCACTCTAGGGGCTGGAGATCCAACGGCTGCCTGGGACTATGCTTGAGTCATGCGACGTGTCCGCACCTGCACTTGCATAACATTCGCATATTTCGAGTAATCGAATTTTCATAGCAAAGTTTGTGTAATTCATTCATATTATACCCGTGATGGCTCCGCAACCGGAGTAGTACCTGGCTCAGGGGCAAGATGGGTTTGTAACATCTTCCCTTTGGCGGAATCTCGCAAAAGCTTGTGCATCCCCAACATCTTCATAATGGCATCCTCAGCCCATTCGCGCGGTATCTGAAAAATTGCATTCAGAATTAGGAAGTATACTTTCAAAATATCAAAGTCGAATTGCATATTATCGAATCAATTTACCTGAGCCGGAAGACGCATCTCCGGGCAAGGAAGGCGTGGGATATTCATTATAACTCTAGCGCCTGCCCGATCCCGTGCACTGATTTCCCATCGTAAGTCAGGCATATGCAATGCCTCTGAAACACCCTCACTCCCCATTTCAGTAGTCCCTGGAACTGTCGTACTGCTTCTCCCTCGACCTCGTGAATTAGCACCTCAACCTCGTCCTCTGGCTCTCTGAGAGCGACCACCACGGTCACTCTCTCCTCCAACCACAGCTCCAGAAGCTGCTCTCCCGGCCTCAATTTCAGCTACACATCTTTGGAGCTCTTGCTCCACTCCCAAGCTCATGGCCAGGTAGCTTTCCTTGTAAGCATCATAGTCCATTGTCTGTCTCAGAAGCCCCTCCAAATCAGTGTCTGGCACTGTAAACTGCTTAAGCTCTGCGCGCATGTAGGTATCTGTCCTCTGCACTCTGGGAAGGAGTGGCCCCGGTACCACGTACGCTGAGAGAACTAGTGACTATCGAGTCACTCGATCCCCAGGTACCACTGCCTACCCAAGGGGCACTCCAGCAACGCCCTACTCCATATCACCTCTCGACTCCTCACCAAGCACTCTGCTTCAAGTTTATCCCAACATCTCCAATGAACCTGCATTCAAGATTTTCATGTCAATAATTAAATCAAGTAAAGTTTAAGCATTATTTGAGAAATGCATGACGTAGCACATACTGAGACACCCGACAGATTGTCTAACCAGCGTCGAAATGTCATCACCTCTCCTCTCTATTCTTTTGTTTTCCTATATTCTTTATTCCAAACTAAGCTTAGAGGGAACAAGTTTGGATCTTTGCAGGTGTTCTCGGGTGGAAACATCCCCAATACTTCATAAGCCCAAAGCTGCATTATTCCAAAATTCAAGTCGATTCAATTATTTCAAAATTCAAGTCAATTCAATTATTCAAGTAAATTTCATGTGTTAATCAAAAAGCAATAAAGGCACATTGTACCTCAACGACTCTCCAGTATCCGCCAACTGTCTCGCCGACTCCGCGTGGAGAGGCTCCCAGAAAGCAGTACAAGGTGCATAGCGCAGCACCTCCCCAGTCGAACCTTCCTGCTTCTCTTAAATCTACCAAAGCTGCCAGGTAACTAAGATGCACGCCTGTCCATCTGTTCGGGAACAGAGAAGTCCTGAACAGGTATAGCAAGTAAGCTCGGGCCATCTGAGCCGCCTCCTCATCGCTTTCTGGCTCGTGATCCCAATATGTTGTAAATTGGCCATATGTCGCTAATTCTCCACTATGAAGTGGGAGTGTGGGACTCGCCGGAGAAACCATACCAAGGCCGCGTTGTCATTCACCAAGCCTGTATCAAATGGAATGGGATCTCCTCCAACTCTAAGCCCTGTAATTGCTGCGAAGTCGAGGGGTGTCGTCGTCATCTCCCCGAATCAGAAATGGAAGGTGTTAGTGGTGTCCCACCACCTCTCCATGAGCGCTGTCAGCACTGCATGGTCGACTCTCACCATTGTTAGCAAGCGTATAAACGACCCAAAGCCTGCTGCTTCCACCAGTTCTCGTACACGCTCAGGCAATGCTTCGAAATATGCCAAAGACTTGGCAGAACCCCCATGGCCATACACATCCGTTGTTCAGTGTTACAGGCAAATCAAAGAACATTTCCAAAACAATTTTCTTTAGCAGATCAAAAGACATTCTCAGAAATAATTATTTTAAGCAAAAAGAAAGTGTTGCTAAGATTTTTACCGTGGTCCATGTCGACGATATGTGGCGGTCTCGATCTCTCAGCAATAAATCACCCGGATAATCAGCATTAACCGGGGCATAGTCTGTTATTCTCACTGGCTCGAAAAAGATGCAACTGGGGAGCATAGGTCATAGGTGAGAAAGCAGGACGTGAGTTCTTCGCGAAAGACTTCGCCTCCTCCACAGCTGTCACCCGCTCTTCCGCCATCTCCTCTGGCTCGGGTCCTCCCTCCGGCATCCTAACCCCCTCGCTGCCACCCTGGCTCACTACAACCCCTAATAAAGTGGTTGCTACCCATACATCCGGAGACTCAACCTCCCTCAGTGCATCTGCAGCTCTGGGATCCACTCCAAGGGCGTCTAAAATATCACGCGGATCCGCGGACTCCAAGAAGTCACCTTCTGTAAAGGGGACTGGTCCTGAAGCTCCAATTCTGCTATCCCCGCTCCTCGGCTCCACCGCGGACGTCCTCAAAACGGGTGTGACAGTGAATCGACCCACTATTGCAGCCTCACTTTCCGTTGTGACCTCCTGGACACTGCTAACGGCCCTATCTTCCGCAGCTTTAAGCAACTCCTCCACTGTCGGAGTGGGAGGGGTGTTCCCATCGCTTGAAGCACCACCTCCGGACGCCCCAGCCCCTCCTGTGGCTGCCGTGGCATTCTCGATGGCCTCTGCGCCATCGGACGTCGCCTTGTCCTCATCTTCACCCGTATTCACTCCTCCCGCTACCGTTGTGTCACCTGTGACAGCCGCAACCCTTTCGAGCGCCTCGGTATCTCCCCTGTCTCCTCCCATTGCCGCCGCGTCGCCCATGGCAGCCACCACGCTGCCCGGCTCCGTCCCATTTCCTCCTCCACCAGCCGCCCGGTCTTCTTCTTCACTTGAACCCATTCTCCTCCTCCGGCAAACCTCTTGACAGACTACGGCCCACCGGAACACCGTGGAGATTTCAAGGTTTCGGATTTGGTCCGCCTTGAGGGACATGGGTCAATTTTGAGAAAAATAGGTTGATTAAAGAGAAAGAGAAGTCGATTGAGTAGGAGAGAAACCAATTGAACGTTGAGATCGTGGGACAAGGATGGAAGATCGTGGGTCTGTACACTGGTTCGCGAGCGCTCCAGAATCAGAATTTTGGTTTAAACCCTTATTTTTTAAAGTGGAGACGAAGGGTGCTGGGCCCCAACTTTGATCCCAAGCGCTCGGAGTGGTTTTGAAACCCTAAATCTGTTTTCAATATGCAACTGAAGTTTTGGTTTCTCATGCATCATTTCTTGCTTTAATCTCCATTTATATTTACAAAATCAATCTCAATCCTAATTTCCAGTGATCAGTATAACTTTAATCGTCAATACGCTTTTGTCGAGTGCTGTAGAAATTGTCGAATAGTACATGTTTTAATCCTTTCATCAAATTGTTTTGTGTCGAGCTTGTTTTTATACAATCATCTCATATGCTTGCATTTGCCCCGAAGAAGTATGTTGGTCTGATCCCTACAGAAAAAGATACGTAGGCAGCCCGAGTGGGCACGAGCTCATACTTCGAATATTTTTGGATCCTTGGTTTATATTGAATTTTGGAATTAAGGGTTCCATATGGCTTGAATTGGGCTGTCTCTGTCTTTGGGCGTCACTTGCATCCAAACATGATGCTGAGCGCCATCCAAAGAGGGGCAACTATAGACACCCCAATGTGAACCTATTAAAAACCCTCGATTCACGGCTTTGTGATCTCCCGATGATGAATTTGGAACGATATGTGCTTCGGTTATGGTGAACCTTGCTTCTCAGATTTTTCAAAAATCAATTTCAATTCAATAAAATTGAATCCGAAGCGCTTATAACCATTGCTAAGCGGTCAAGATCCATTCTCAAAAATTCAGATTTTGGATCACTCCCGAGCGCTCAGGATCTTCATTCCTGAGCGCTTGGATCCACTCTTAAGCGCTCAGGTCAACTGATTTTCCATGGTAATTTGAGTATCTCCAGCTGTTTCAGTCATCATATGGCTATGTTTTCTATTACGTTGGTCTTTGCTACAGTATTTTTGATCTGAATTAGCAGAGGTTCAAATCATGTCTCGTTAATTAATTTTTATATATTAAATTTCGAATTTCAAATCAATTTTTCTTGGCCTATAAATAGGGGCTCTCGTGCCTCATTTGAGACCACCAGAAGAATACGAAAGAAAGACCACGAAATATTGTACCCATACTCTCTGATTCTCCAAAGAAAAGTCCCACTTTGCAAAGAAAATCATCCTTTGTCAAAAAATCAAAAACAATTGCAAGCAATCAAAAAGAAAATGCAGGAAATTAGGAATTACATTCAGGCCTGATTTCTAGCATTTTTCTGTCCCATTCGAGCTTCAATATCCATCCAAGAAGCAACGTTCCTCTAAAGAAAGGTAAAACTCTTCTACCTTTTAAACTGAACTAGTAAAACAGCACGTGCGATGCACGTGAAAGCTTGGCCAAATAATATCATTGAATCTCAGTATTATTGTTTTACTATTACTACCTTTTAGTCTAGACAATGAAAATTTTTTCATTCAACCTTGGTGTGAGAAGACACCTCTTTGATAGTGCCACAAGTGTAACGGTGTTGAGGTTTTCATATTTTTCTAATCTAATAATTCTCAGTTTCCTATCCAATTAACTTTTCCATTTAACAATTGTCTGCTCCAATTAGATAAGATGCTAATGGAATTAAAAACTTTTGAGCTATAAGTCAGATTCGGAAATCTACACATTGAACAAACTGTGTGTAAGAAACTACGGAGTAATTAATTAGGATAGTCCTATGGTACACACCTCTTATTAAGGGGTGTACCGTACGCATCATAATTTTAAACCATTGGATTTCAAAGTAAATAATCCGGACCACCCATTTATTAAACCAATTAATAAAATAAAAAATGGCGTAGCAGGTAACAGGTTGTTCTCACTTCCTTGACTTTCTCTCCCTCTCCCTCATGTGTAAAATACTACAAATTATATAACATAACCACAATTGTTATAACAACATAAAAAATTGACACTTTCTTATCACAATGTGTCGTACCAAAAGAAATCGATCAAAAGATACTAGATACAAGACCAAAATATATCGTTGCACAATCAATAATTATTATACCCAAACAAAATACATGTCTAAAATATCACAAATTAAATATTATATAACTTAACATCCTAACAGTCCTGATCGATCATTTTAAAAATACACTCACTAACGACATTTAGATTGTACAGTCAATTTATATTTGGTATGAAACCTAGTCCTCTATTATAGTTGAATGTAATGTAGTCATGCGACTGTGACACAATAATGACGATCAAATCCGTTGAATTTTTTATGTTTATTGATTAAGTCACCTACATAATTTTTTGTCTCAATCAAGTCTGGGAAGCTCCATTATCGGCAGACAAATTGAATTATAGAATGATATTTTCCATCCAATTAAGTGTCTAGCTATAAGCCATCAACTTCATTCTTGATACGAATGACCTAATTAATATTATGTAAAAGATAGATGATTTTGATAAAATAAAAATAAAATAAAATAAACACCTTACGTGGGGCTCAGATGGTGCATTATTATATTTTAATGTTGTATTGAAATTGAACGATGAGATTTGTTGAAATATGAAACTTCAAGAACTAACTATGTGATTTATTCTAAAAAATAACAACATTCTTTTAAAAAAAAATAGGAACGAAGGGTTTAAGACTTGAACCCCAGATCTTTTAGATAAATGTCCAAATTCCAATGCCTTATCACTATGGTACACAATTGAGAATTTGTAATTCTAAAGGCTATTAATTATATAATATTTTCTTGTATGCAAAGGCTTTATTTTCAGGCTGAAAATTTGAGAAGACAGAGGCCTCAAATGCCTCCGTCCTAGTGATGGGTCTGCACTTGTAGATTATAGCTATGTCATTGGTGTAAATCAAAATGTCGACTATAATAATTTTTTTTTGAAAGAAAGTACAATGACAATAAATTTACAAAATTATTTAGATTTTACTTCCACAACCTAGTTCCAAGGACCACCATTAAATTTGGATTGGTACGCATAGGGTAAAGTTTGACACCGATCCATGTGTTAAATATATAGTGCCAATTGTTAAGTGCACCGCCCTAAATATTGATAAGATTGGGTATTAATATAATTAATTTCACCAATTACAAAAAGGAGAGTAATTTTCACACTCTATTTTTTGATATTCACACATATTATTTTGTACTCCATTTTAGTGTTGAAAGTGTATGCATTTGAAACAGTTAGATAATTATTTTTTTCGTGACCTCTCATTTTTCCACAAAGGAATTTTGATTTTTTGAATTAAATTTTGTAGAAAAAGAATTTGATTTAGATTAATATTTTGAGAGGAAATTGTAGTTGTATTCGAAAATTTGGGTATAGTACTTACTTTTTGGTGAATTTCTTGAATGAAAATTTTGTGCGAAAACTTCATTTTTAGTTTAAATTATTGAAGTATTGTGTAGGGACAAATAAGAATTTGAAAAATTAGTGTAGAGGGAATAGAAAATTAAGACAATATGGTGGAAATTTTAAAATTTGAAAAAATAATGTGGCGGGAATTAAAAATAATTAGTGGTATTGTATTTTGTCAATTATAACTATCGTTTACTGAACATTCCGATTGAATTTTTTTTATACGACACGTTGTGGGTATGAAAATGCCAATTTATGGTGTTGTCATAATAAATTTGGTTATATTACTGAATTTGCGGTTTGGTATTTTGCTAATAATAACTATTGTTAACTGAGCATTTCAATTGAATTTTTTTATACGATACGTTGTGGGTATGAAAACGTTAATTTATGGTGTTGTCATAACAAATTTGGTTATATTACTGAATTTGAGGTATGATATTTTGTTGATTATAACTACCGTTAATTGAATATTCTGATTGAATTTTTTTATACGACACGTTGTGGATATGAAAACGTCAATTTATGGTGTTGTCATAACAAATTTGGTTATATTACTAAATTTGTGGTATTTTAGACATGTATTATTACGGAATATTTTAATTAATTTCCTTTGGTACGATACATTGTGGTAAGAAAACTTCAATTTATAGTATTGTCATAACAATTATGGTTTGTTATAAAATTTGTGGTATTTAAATATGTTTTCTTTTGATATGACACGTTGTGTTAAGAAAATGACAATTTTAGGTATTGTCATAATAATTGTGGTTATTTTCTAAAATTTGTGACATTTTACAAATATTTTTGGCTTCGGTATAATAATTGTTGATTTTGATACGACATATTTTGATTTTGTTACAGAATATCATACGAGTCAAAAAAATTTGGTACGATTCATTGTGGTAAGATAATGCCAATTTATGGTGTTGTTATAACATTTGTGGGTAACATTATTTAATTTTTGATATTGTACGCATATATTTGGTTAGAGTACAAGTATTATGAATTTCGGTACGAATAATTATGGTTACATAATAACAATATTTTTTAATTATGGGTAACCTGCTAATGACCTGTTCAACAGGTAAATTTTAATGTACAAGTCGTAACTAGAATCATAAATATGCATTAGAAAATCAAAAATTGACATAATGAAAATCATAAATTGTCATAATTTAGGCATACGGTATACCCTGTGTACCATAGCTTCCTCCAATTAATTAACCCAATGTATAAACAGATTCGGGAGAAAGTAAGTAGATAGGCAAACTACCCAAACAACTGCCAATTTTTTCCTAAGTAACGTGCAACTAGATTAGAACACGAGTAGTAAACGAAAAATATAACTCACAAATGCCGACACCAAAGAATACGAAGTAGATCGAGTCCAATGATGAATCACAGTGTCCTTAAAGCAGATTTTGCCCTCGCCAAGGTGCTCCCAATTCTGGACGTCCGCTTCCTAGGATGCAACGATCTTTACGCACGCAAATTCAGCACTTTGATTGCGTGCCCACGAACTAAAACTGTGCAGAACACTCTCCGACTCTATATGCAAAGTGTAATTGTGCTCTGTGGATTTTGGATGCATGAAATGGCCAGATACAATCTGTTTAAATAGGCAGACAAGTGACTATCCGAACAGCTACGACTTGGTTCACAAAGGGTCACGCTTGAACGGTTGCACTGGTTCGGAAACTGACTGTTGCAATGGTTCAAAACTCACATTGGTTTGGTTTGCTTCCGAAAAACCATGCGGAAACTAACTGTTGCAATGGTTCAAAATTCGCATTGGTTCAGTTTGCTTCCAAAAAAATCATGCACTGGTTCAATTTTGGAAGAGAAATGAGGAGGAGACAATCGTTCGAGTATTCCATTTCTTCGTAGGCTTAGTTTTTCATTAATAAGTTTTTGGGCTTATTGCAATCACGTCCAAGAAAATGGAAAAATGATCTTTCGCTTCTTTCTTGTTCGGGTTTTTAATATGAGAAATAAAACTGTACATTAGTGGTTAGAAACCGTTTTCAAACTATCAAACTATATGAAAACAAGTTAGAGGAATAGAAACGTACTTGGCCAATTTTAGGCGTCCGTTAATTAGCGATCGAGGCTTATAAGTATATATCCTTAAAGCAATTTCATCCCCAAAACTGGTGCTCTTGGAATACTCGAACGATTGCTTCGTTGGGTTACTCAATTGTCAACGACCAGAAGTAGCACGCCAATCTATCCGAGCGTTTTTACTGTCAGGAATCCGAAATGTGGTATGCGGTTGTGAGCAAAAAATGTGAATGAAAAGGTAAGGCAGAGCCTATTTATAGGTAAGAAAGTGGAAGCAACTGTACGGAAGGGACATGAAGGTTAATGACGAACTGATGCCATTGGAACAGACACAACTGATTGCATAACATCTTTACCGTTGGAAACAAAATGAAATTAAACTCAACAGGTCCAAACCATTTTCTTTATTCCTTTTCCCAGAGTATCTCCGGTGAGGTGCATCCTTTGGGAAGCCAGGGATCTGTTGGAGTTGTTGTATATATTGTGTCGTTTGAGGAAGAGGTGTAGGGTGGGGTAGGAATTAATTGAAAGTGCTAGGGGTATTTGTGGAAAGCAAAAAGTAGAAAACATTTTCATACATTTAAAATTAAAAGTAGTATAGATGAGCCATTATCCTTCTCAGGGAGGTCCTTCAGCCTACTCCAGAACATCATGGAAGTGTGGTTGAATGATCTTAGTATAAAAGCAAGAGAAAAAGAGCTGCAAACGAAATTTTCAAATTGGCTTTGTAGTGCTCCCGAGCGCTCGGGAGTGCTCTGAGCACTTAGGAGTAATTTTGGTTACGTTTTGCATTTTCTCAGTTGAATATTCAAGGGAAAATGGGAGTTTCATAAATTTGTGGCATTCTTTTCATATTTCTGAAAGTAATTCAAATTCATAGTCACTTCCAGAAACTCCTTCTTTTCCAGTGAATGAAATCAAAGCAATGTACCAAGATCTGTAAGGAAAACTGCATTTTCCCAGAAAATTCAACTTTTAATGTTCTGGTTAACTTCAAAAATAGTCTGGAATATGCAAAGTTGGTTTAGTTCCAATTTCAAGATGCAATGACACAGAGTCTGGATGGCCAGGACTAGTTCTTGGCTGTGTTGAACTCTTTGCTGAGCATAAGTACATGTTTCATTAGTTCCATATATCGCTGTATTTTTGTCTAATAAAAATTTGCAGGATGGAACAGCAGTACTCCTGAGCGCTCACGAGTGCATTCCTGAGCGCTCGGGAGTGTTTTTAGAAATAGATTTACTTTTTTTGTGTGCCATTTTGTACATCGCATCATCTCACCAGTATATATTGTACACCAGTACATGTATACACGTTCCTATTTGATATACTTGTGGATATTTGCTAAATGTTTAATGCAACAAAAAGTTTTTTTTTTTTCCTGCAAATGTTTAGTAGAGACCGATTCCGTATCGGGTGAGGGGGGTGCCATAAAACTCTTCCCCCTCGTAACATGGCTTCCGAATCCTCAAACGAATCTCTGGTTTTCAATTTAAATAATCATTTTCAATCAAAACGGTTTCTCGGGTGGCAAACCATAAATCCGGGTGGCGACTCTGCAATTTTTCAAATCGAAACCCATATTTTCGGGCCGCTCCGATCCATCCGGGGCTGTGGTAGCCCACAAATACAAGATTAGAACTATGCTTCTTTCAATCGTGATTGTATATATTGTGACAAGTATCAATGGACAACATTTATCCTAATGCCTACATAATAGTCCAATTAGCATTGGAACCAAGCAAACCGGGCCAGGTACGCTTGTTGACTGATGTCCGTAGCCGGGCAGATGCTGTTAGACATGTTGTTCGGAAATTGGCATAATGTTGCAGATAACAAAGTTGTAAAAAAAAAAACCGTCCTATAGTGATAGTAGTCCAATGACTTGGCAACTTGGGAATGGTTTGAAATAAAGATAAACCCTCAAATTATCATTCTCCAAAATCACAGAAATTTTAGTTGAATAATTAGCGATGCCATTTGCAATTTTAAATTGAAGCTAACAAGGATGCATCTGAACTTAAAGATCTTAGGTCCGGTTTCGTGCATCCTCCAGAAATCAGATGTGCCAATCATCGTCAGAACCCGGCTGCACCTCCAAATCTCCCAACTTGTGCAAAGTAGGCATTACGATGTATTTTTTCATGGTAAATTAACCTGCACAGGGGAAAAAAAACGTCTGCCAACTACAAAGCTCCATTAACTTTGCGCACCTAAAAATAACGAAGTTCGAGAAAGTGGGTATAGCATCACAATTCAAATCGCATGTTACGTGAATAAACTACTACAAAGAAAAATATCAAGTGACCAAAAACATTAATACTCCATCCACAAAATGTAATCCCACACCCCAAAGGCTTGGAACAATATCTTGAATCTACTGAGCAGAAACATCAACAAATTATTTCAATATGTTGGAGAAGCAGAAAATCCAAATAGCGGCTTTCTGGTTTCAGACCTTCCGATATAAGCACCAACCACAGACTTAGCAAAGCAAGTTCATGTAGTACTCCATGTAGACTACAACAATCTGGTTTGTTTTAAGCACCCAACTCATAATCACAAGAAGGTTTACAGTGCCATTATAAAATAACACAGCAGAATATCTCATAGATCTGGAAAGAAAAGTACGGAGAGGTGACGATGTCCAAGTAATTCATTTGGCAATAAGTTGAAGCAGGTGGAGGGGCGCACACAAGGCAATATTCCTGTACATTACGGTAAGTGTAGAGGTTGGACTGAATACAATAGAAAATGGACAGTGACACAGATGATACTATAATAAAAGTGCAGCACCTAAAAGAAACTTAAGGCATATGTGACCCCCATTAATTTTGTCCACTTCCTTCAGTAATATGCTGGTCTTGCACCAAAAAAATAAAATTAAAAATTCCACTTCGGTTGGCAATTGAATTCTGCAAAATTCAAGATAGCACGGCTGACCCTGGATATAGCAATCGTGGGATGAGAACACTACGGGGCATAAAATTGAAACATCACAAATGATCGTCAATCCAAATAACAAGATATTGCAACTTAAACTATATCAGCGAAAAAGGTTCACAGGGATACAAAGTAATATAAAAAGATAAAACTGTCACACAACGATCGGAAGTTGACGTACCCAACAACGTTGAAAATGCAACATAAGCCAATCTTGGTAGATGAACTGGTATATCATTTTGGATGATTTGGGAAAAAAATGGTGGCCATTTTTCGTCCTCAAGAACAATACCCAGCTGCAAAGCAAGAGAAAATAACCCATGTTACACAAACTTCTCGGCAGAATAACAGGATATTTAGATGCATATGTTCTGAAACTTGAGCAACACATCAACAAATGCATTCAACTTGAATGCCTGAACAGTTATTAGCAAATCGTAGTGCTATTTCTCGTTGACCTGGAGTATGCCAAAATGTAGAAAGAAAGAGTGGGAAAAATTAAAAAGAACCACATGCTGCTGCATCTTCTCTCCGTTTTATGTCCTGCATAGCACAATAAATCTATGGTAAGTGTTGTTGTACGATAAAGAAGGCACACAACTAATATACAAAACTAACTTTTAAAACAAGATTGAAGAAAACTTCATTTCTGTAGATTTGATATGTACTTCTTAATCGAACACTCATAAGACCATAATATTTTCTTGTAGTTATTAGCAGGGAAAAATTCCAAAAAACCTCTGAACTTACACCGCAATGTTCCATGGGCCTCCAAACTTCAGTTAATATCAATTAAACCTCCGAAGTTCACAAATTTTCTTCCATTATGCCTTTGCCATCAGCTTCCATTCGTGTCCAAATGGGACACATCATAAGGCTTCCCCCGTTTGGATATTGACGGAAGATAACGGCGAAGGCATAATTGAAGAAATATTGTGAACTTTGGAGGTTTAATTGCTATTAACTGAAGTTTGGAGGCCTATGGGACATTGCGGTGTAAATTCAGAGGTTTTTTTTGAATTTTTCCCTTATTAGCTACAGCACCTTAACTTTGTGAAAGGAGAAAAACAAACAATCCATTTGGAGTAAAAGTGTGGAAGATGGGCAAATTGCCAACGGAACAATGTAGGTCTGTATTCCTTTAAGTGATTGTGTATTCATAAAACCAAGATTTCCATCAGGAGTACGTATTCCTTGTTGTATAGTTCAGCCTCCTTGGCTCGAAGCTCTCTCTCTCTCTCTCTCTCTCTCTCTCTCTCTCTCTCTCTCTCTCTCAAATCCAGCTAATCAAAAGCAATTAAATTAGAAAAATTGATAGAATGCAGGTGGGGAAATACAAACTCGTAGCATACTCCTTTTGTCTTTACCAACTTCGGAAGTCGCACATACCGTAGTTGTGTCAAGTGGAATATCATTTGGGGCATCCCGGTCATAGTTGAAACCTGCAGGTTCAGGAGGAAGGGGGAAAGCCTCCAGGTTGGATTCTAGAAATCAGGGCAAGAGAATTAAAAAATGTGAGATACCAATAGGAGAGGGACATGGAAATTTAAAGAAACCAAATCAGTCGAAATAGCACTGGAAAAAGTTATATAATGAAATAAATGAAAACTAATAAACTACAAATAATTGCTCCCAGGAACTGTTGCCGGAATGACACCAACAGCATCAAAAGATTCTGCGATGACACCATGTTCAGGTTGTCAGCTCTGTAGTGGATATTAATGGCCCGTGACGAGAATGTAAGGGAATATCTGCAACTTTTCTCCTCATTGGCAAAGCAAGTAACCAAACTAAAGTTTCGTGAAAATATTCCCGAACCCCGAATTTTTGTGATAGATTCGGATGTGATAAATTCAGATCATTGAAGCGGAAAAGGCCACAAGTATGTTCAGTTGTAGAATAATATTACATGGTTGATACCAGTTCCATGTTCTTTGTGCAGCGGAACATCTCCTTGCCAATTTTTCCTCTGCTAAACCAGAATATTTTTGGTAATGTTGCTTTCAGCAGGGCTTCTGTTTGTTTTGGCCTAGATTTTACAAAAATTTAGCTGCTGACATTTGAGTTGTTTAAATCTCGTTTCATAGGCCGGGGTTTCTTTTAATCTTCTGACACTGGGATTATTTGTATTGGCCATCATTGTTAGATGATGGTGTGCGTGTGTGCATGGTGAGGATGATGAGATTTTTGGGACCATGTGCCTTTACAAAAGTTGTCATAGGCGCAAGGCGCAGGGTTAGCGCTTTGACTGAGCCCAGGTGAGGCACCTTCAATGAAGCGCAGCTAAGCTGCACTATGGCAAGAAAGGTGCAAAGGCGAGAAAAGGAGCAACTCTTTCAATTTTAATCACAGCCATACGATCAAAGTTAGGTTAAACGTATTAATTTTACTCCTTCAGCGATTTTAAATCTCTCTTCTCTTGATCACCTGAAACGAAAATAGAACAGGTATCATCTCGATTATCAATCAATCTTCTCTCTCTTCTCCTCTCATCTTTTCTCTCTCGATCATCAGTCGATTTTTGCTTCGCGTTTATAGTCGAGATATATTATTCCATATATATATGAAAACATAAAAGCTTTTGATTTTTTTTAATGTTTTCAGAAATATGTGTCTTTTTGTGTGTACATATAACTATGTTCGGTTTGGGTCTAGAGACCCAATCCTTTCTCTCTGTGCACTGTCCTTCATAAGTTCTCTTCTCCATTATTGCTCTCATTTCTCTATCCATCTCTCTCCACTCATTACCCTAGAAATCTCTTTCAAAACCCAAACCAAATAAACTAATTATATTGCATATGAAAATGAATGTTTTTTTAACGTTTTCAACCTAGTACACTTTATATATATATATATAGTTATTTTCAAATAAGGAGGTCCTTATTTATTTATTTATTTATTTATGTGTATTAGGCTATAAAGAATTGGAGTATGCTAATTTTCCTATATTTTTTTCGCTAAGGTGTGCCTCACTTCGAAAAGGCATGCACCTCACCTTGGCCAGAACAGATTTTTATGCCTCGGTGCGTCTCTCGCCCATAACAGCTATGGACTTTACGTTATGGTCTGTGGGTGCATTGATGGCGGAGCTCAGTCCTAAGTTGTTTCTGCAGTGGTCTGCATTTTAAAATATCTTTTAGTACAGGTTGCTGCTAGTTTTGAAGCCTCAGTAACCTTTACACCCGGTTTTTTTTTTTTTGGAAAGAAGCTTGACTCTGTGAAGCTATTTTTGGAGGATATTTATCTTTGGCTGGAACTTTATCAGTAATCAACTCGTCGGTTGATTTTTTTCCCCTTTGGCAAAATAAATTGTTGATGTTTTAGTGCTCAGTTGTTTTAAATTTTTGTTTTGTCTTTGGCGAAAGGATAATTGTTTGTTTTGACATTATGAATTTCTCTCATTCTTCTATCATCGAAACAATATGTCTATCTTGTTGACAAAAAAATTAATTTTATGTCAAAACAACTGCCCTAATAATGTATAATCCCGGCTCAATATCGAAGTCATTTTCCATCGATTTGAAGTGTAGAAAATCTTCTTCCACTCGGCAGCAACCCTGCCGTTCTCATTTTTCCACACAAGCAATTGGTTATCCCTTCCCGGTCTCCCCCCACTACTTGCATACCTGTATATCATTAAATCATGCCATGACTGAACGTTCCTCTTGGGCATATTCTATCGATTGCCCAGCAAGCATCTCTGTACTCATTTTATTTATTTTTTTAAACAAAAGTGTGAACTTGTTTAGTTCATTGTTTCCAACATAAAGATGAAAAATCAAGAGCTGATGGCCCTATCCCAAGTCCAAGCAACTGAGGGCTTGCACCCTAGTGAAAATGAGCTTCCAAAGTACTTGCGGGGTGACGACAAATATATGTCCGGGATAATTGCTAAGGACAATCTGAACAAATTTTCGCACCTTGATTAATATGTTTGAAATGAACTGGACTAAAAACTATGGAAGAATTTAATACTATCGTTAACAAGTTTTCACTGTGGATTTTTTACAATAGACCCTAATGAGGTATCGCACCATATCCCCTAATGGTAGCCGTATGATTGCATACCGTTTTTTGTACAAATGTGTTTCAATCATATGTCTATCAATATCCGATCAATACAATTTTTGATACACGTAATACACTGAACTTTCCTTAAAAAAATAAACGGTTCAGTCCACAAACTTAGACTTTAGGGTCTGATGGTTACCCTGGTTGCCAACCGTTTGAAGAAAATCCAAGATAATACCCTGGTTGCTCATGAAGCGTTCCACTTTCTCAAAGGGACGAGGAGAGGCAAACAGTCTTCCGCTAGTAAGGCTTATGATCGTGTCCAATGGGATTTTTTGGAGGCCATTTTGCGTAAATTGGGCTTCAACGACATCTGGATTCTGAAATTCCTGTTTCAATATCCAACCAATCACCAAGCAAGCAATAGAAATTGAAAAAATAAACAATCAACACTGGATATACGTGGAGAAGCCCTAAATGGGTGAAAACCAGAAATCAAACACTATAAAAACCGTTGTGCGGTTACGAAAGACCTTACTACACAATTGTGAATCCTCACCAATTGACTCAAGATCGATTGTTGAATCCTCGTTCATCACTCCCAGTAGTTGATTGCCACTGGCTTGACTCCTCAAGCCTTCCACAATACTTCGGAAATCCACCGAATAGCAACTCTATATTTGTTGAAAGAAAGTTGAGAACACCTATTAGAGTTTGACTGTAACTTCGGAAACTGCATGAGAACTCCAATCATCCAAGAGAGAAATCTCATCCAATGATTTCTTCCACTCTAATCCATAGTTTTAAATCGCGGTATCGGTCGCGGTATATCGGTATCGGGACATATCGGTGATACGTCGCGGGAATCGGGTGTCGCGGTCGTGAATTTTTAAAAATCATTAGCAACATGTATAAAACTTGAAAAATATACTTTTGCCCCAAACATTGGCTTAAATTATCACATTTTAATTAATTTAAGACATGTAATAGCCCATTCTCTTCATGTGAAATATCCGATAATTTATCAAAACCCGCAAGTCAATAAATTTTACAAATATGAGAAAAATGCAACATTATAAGTTTCGATATAATTGACATAAATAGCAAAAATAAGATGAAGACATTAAAATAAACATTGAAGTTTCAATAAGAAATTTTTTTTTTCTTTCCAAACCGATACGTACCGGCCGTACCGGTCCAAAAATCAGTTATATACCGATACGTATCGGGAACCGGCCGATTCGCCTGTGAATTTCAGTCTCACCGATATATCGGCCTATATCCGAACCGGAAGTCTAAAATACCGATACGAACCGGCCGATACGTACCGTATCGGCCGATATTTAAAACTATGCTCTAATCTTATAAAGACTCAATATGCTTAGAAAATATTAAAACAAATTACAACTCGATAAAGAATGAAATACAAAGAAAAATATGTTTTGTCAATGGAATTGCCAACCAAAAAAATAACACTGCTTTTTGAAGCTTACAGATTCAATGGACTCTACAAGTTGTCTCCACAGTCTCCTGCACTGTTACAGCTAATGGCAAGAACCGTTTTTCTTTTCTCCCTCATCGTGGCGTTAGACAAGGTGATCCACTCTCCCCCTACCTCTTCTTGATTGCTATGGATGTTCTTTTGGCTATGATTTTTTTTTTTAACCAAAACGATAGGAAACTTTTATTATAACTCAGAGAACTCCAGTACAAGAAATAAGTCGGTTATCTTTTCCCAAGGGAGAAAACAACCAATCAGGAGGCCTAGCTTCCCAAGTTCTAACACCAGGACCTCGCAAACCATGTTTCGCCAAAGCATCTGCTACACCATTAGCCGATCTTCGAACAAACACAACCTCACACTCCCGAACCAAATTTTTTAATCTTCTCACATCTTCCACCACCACCTCCACTTCAGTGGAACACGCTATCTCACCTCGAATACACCTCACCAACTGTTGTGAATCCCCCTCCATAAAGAGCGAATCCAAACCCAGCAAAATGGCAAAATCAAAAGCTGCCCGCCATGCCATAGCTTCCGCACATAAAGGAGTACCCACCACACCCAGATTTAGTGAACGTGCTGCCACAAAAGATCCATTCGAATCCCGTGCCACTATCCCTGCACCCGCCTCTGCCAATCCATCTGATCTGCTTGTCCAAGCCCCATCCACATTAAATTTCAGCTTTCCACCCGTCGGTTTCTGCCAACATGGAGCCAACTCCCCACTTCCCATTCTTGGCTGTCTCGACTCCGGAATTTGTTTCCTCTTTGCAAGGATAAATTCCTCGGCTTCCTTAACAGCTACTCCCACCATCTGACTGGGGTCCGAATTTGCTCCATTGAATAGAACCTCATTTCTACATTTCCAAATCCTCCACATAATCATCGCTGCCAACGTCAACATATAACCTCCATCATCTGGTCCCTTCCATCTATCAATCAAACTATCAAACCATGCCAAGATCGATGCTTGACCATTCATGCTAGGAACATAACCAAACGGAGACGACTTCCACATAATATGCACAAACCGGCATTCCAAAAAAAGATGTGGAAAAGTCTCAGAGTTTGAGATTGTGAACTTGGTTGAACACAGTAAAATCGCTAATTGTGAAATTGCTAAGGTAACATGAGATATTTTAGTCACATGTCATGAAGGAACTTACGTGGTCAAACAGTCTAAACTACAAAGGCTTGCTACAAAGTTTGAGATGATCAGAATGGATGAGGATGAGACATTCAATCAACTTTACTCAAGGCTGATCTCCATCGTCAACAGCTGCAAAACCCTGTGTGAGCCTATCTGTCCTTTTAGAGTCATTAAATTTTTTTTTGAGATCTTTGCCTGATCTAGGAGAAAACTATGGTATACAAGATATACCGTATGTCTAAATTATGACGTCGACAATTTGTGATTTTCATATGCCGATTTTTTATTTTCTAATGCATATTTATGATGTTGGTTACGACTTGTACTTTAAAATTTATCTATTGAACAAGTCATTATCAGGTTACCCATAATTAAAAAATGTTGTTATTATATAACCATAGTTATTTGTACTAGAATCCATAATACTTGTACCTCAACCAAATATATGCTTACAATATCAAACATTAAATAATGCTACCCACTAGGGGTGTGCAAAAAACATGCAACCCGACCCGACTCAAAGGGTCTCGCGGGGGGGGGGGGGGGGGTTTGAACATGTGGTTCGGACAAGTGCGGGTTCACTTTCTATTAAAAATCAATTTTCGGTTCAGGGTTCGGGTTGGTGCATTCCTTAGGTCGGACCCAACCCGATCCGATCAACCCAAAGGGTAAACCTGAACAACCCGACTTGACCCGACGTACAGAATCGGGCTTGTGGACGGTTCTTATCTCTGTTCAGTTCGGTTTGCGGGCCTAAAATGTTGTTACCCAACATGGTCGGTTCGGTTTCGGGGTTAAACCCCACCCGCCTGACCAATGCACACCCCTACAACCCACAAATGTTATAACAACATCATAAATTAGCATTATCTTACCACAATGAGTCGTACCAAAAATTCTTGGACTCATATGATATTTCGTAACAAAATCAAAATATGTTATACCAGAATTAACAATTGTTATACCCAAGCCAAAAATATTTGTAAAATATCTCAAAATATATAAAATGACCACTATTGTCATGACAGCATCTGAAAGTGTTATTTTTTTTACAACGTGTCGTATCAAATTAAAGAAAACATACGTAAATACCATAAATTATATAAAAACCCACAATTGTTATGATAATACCATAAAGACTGCTGATTTTATCACTCCCTTTTTTGTTAACACTACCCTCCTACAAGTGTATTTTTGGTGCAAAAATACACTTGCAGTGGAGTGACGGTAACAAAAAAGAGAGTGACAAAATCATTTTCCTACCATAAATCGATATTTTCTTACCACAATGTGTCATAGCAAAGGAAATTGATAAAAATATTCCGTAATAAGACCAAAATATGTCGTACAACGATCAACAATAGTTATACCCAAGCAAAATGCATGTCTAAAATACTACAAATTCAGTAATATAACTAAATTTGTTATGATAACACAATAAATTTACGTTTTCATACCCATAACGTGTCGTATAAAAAAATTCAATGTCCAGTTAACAATAGTTATAATCGGCAAAATATCATACCATAATTAAATAATATAACCACAATTGTTATAATAAAATCATAAAGTGGAGTTACCTTACCACAATCTGTTGTGTGTGTGTGTGTCTATATATATATATATATATATATATATATATATATATATACATATTTGTGATGATATATTCCATAACAAAATGAAAATATGTCTTAAAAAATTTCACAATAGTTATGCCGAAGCAAAATATATACATAAATTAAATACCACATATTGAATAAAATAATCAAAATATTACTACCTCCGTTCCACAATGACAAACCCACTTTCTCTCTCTTACCTCTTTTCAAATCAAAAAATTAACTACTTCCGTGAATAATTTTTCAAATTTTTTCACACTGTATTAAAGATCTCGATTAGTACTTTAATTTGATGCAAAAAAATTCAAAAAATTATACACGAAAACAGTTGATTTTTTTATTTGAAAAATGACACGACTTTTTATGATGGACTCTCAATATGGAACGGAGGGAGTATAACAATGCCATAGATTGTCATTACCTTAGCACAATGTGTTGTACAAAATTTAACGTAATTATTTTCAATTCTCGCCACATAGTTTTTTCAAATTTTAAAATTTTCACCATATTATCTTCATTTTCAATTCCCTCCACACTAATTTTTTTAAATTTTAATTTTTTCCTACACAATACCTCAATAATTTAAACTAAAAATGAAGTTCTCGCTCAAAATTTTCATCCAAGAAATTCACCAAAAAGTAAGTAATATACCCAAATTTTCAATACAACTACAAGTTGTGGCAGGACAAATGTCTATGTTGGTACGACATATTTTAATTGTGGTACAACATATTTTAGAACTAAAAATGAAGTTCTCACTTGTTAATTGTGGTCCAACATATTTTCGCCTTTAAACGGAATAATTGAATAAATTTCTTATAGTTCAACAAGTTGTGGTAAGCAAATGTCAAATTTTTGTGTTGTCATAACAATCGTGGTTATGTTATTTAATTTGTGATATTTTAGACATGTATCTTGCTTAGGTATAATAATTATTGGTTGTGGTACGACATATTTTGGTCTTCTATCTGGTATATTTTGATCTATTTCTTTTGGTACAACACATTATGGTTAAGAAAATGCCAATTTTTGTGTTGTCATAACAATTGTGGTTATGTTTATAATTTGTAGTATTTTACACACGAGGGAGAGAGAGAGAGAGAGAGAGAGAGAGAGAGAGAGAGAGAGTCAAGGAGGAGAGAACAACATGTTACCTGCTAAGCCATTTTTTTATTTTATTAATTGATTTAATAAATGGGTGGTTCGGATTATTCACTTTTAAATCCTAGGGTTTAAAAATTATGGTGCATACTGTACACCCCATAATAAAGGGTGTGTACCATAGGACTACCCAATTTTAAAACAAAAGTTACTATGCTTCAAGGAAAATAAAAACTTTCAGAAAAATCTGTTGAAGATGTTGTTGGTCTCCTTCAAACATACGAGGCAGATGTGTTGCAGTCTGAATCTCATAAATCGAAAATAAAACCTTCGACTAAGTCGATTGCTTTTAAAAGTTCTCAAATTGATGAGACAGACTCATATTGCAATAATGATGACGAGTATGATACTGAAGCCATGGACTTACTTTTTCAAAGTTGTAAGAAGTTTTTTTAAAAAGCAAGCCATAAGAAATAATTCTAAGATTAGAAAGAATAATGGTACTGGTAAAGAAGTTTTTTCAAGTGGTAAAGGGAAAATTGGAGGTAAAGGACCACCATCAGGGCCTAAATGTTCCGACTGTCATGGTTATCGACATCTTGCTCATGAGTGCGTCAATGTGCTTAAAATATATTTTCGTCACCAAATGTACCTATTGGCGACGAAATAAAATTTTCGTTGCCAAAAGAGTTAAAAAGGAGACGAAATTATTTTTCGTCGCCAAAGATAACCATTCGGTGATGAAAACAATATTTCGCTGCCAAATGGACCATTTGGCGACGAAAAATATTTTCGTCTTCCTTTTTACGTTTTTAGTGACGAAAATTTTATTTCGTCACCAAATGGATACCTTTGGTGATGAAATTTATGAATTACGCTTTGTCACCAAATATATTTCGGGCATTACTCTTTGCTCAGAACTCAGATTGAGATAATTTAAATTGGATTTGAACAATAACATGAAGACCTACAAGTTTCATGTTTATCAAAATTGCTAATTTTGATGGTTCAAAATGCCGTTCAAAATATATTTTAATGTTAAATGTATGTGTTATATATTAGATATTTTAAACATATGTTGAAAAGTTTGTGTGGTGCAGTTAGTTAAAGCTTGCACGCAAAACCTAGGAGACTCAGGTTTGAAACCGAGCAGGAGCAAAAAAGTGTTCGTCACCGATAGGTCACCTTTGACGAGCCAAAGGGAATAATTTTTGATGAAATTTTTTGTCGTTAAAAAGCACTATAAGTGATGAAGAAAATTTCGTCACCTAGTCATTTTTCTGTGACAATTTTTCGTTGCCAAAAGGCCCTATAGGTGACGAAAAATAGATTTCGTCACTATGTAGGAATCCTCGACAACCTTTAGTTGACAAATTTTTTTTCATCACCTATATTATTTGTGACGAAAAACATGCAATTTGTGACAATTTTCATTTGTCACCCAATACAATTTTTCTTGTAGTGTACCTACTTATAAATGAATCAATAAGAAGAAGAAGAAAGAGACAACAAATTCTTGAATAAAATACTATAGCAAGCTATCACCCGCAAAATCGTTCAACCTTTACACTATTCAGAAGCCCATCACTCCTTGAATGAATAAAAGAGGAGATCGAAAAATGGTGAAAAATTAAGGGAATGGTGGTCAATTTTATTCGTCCACGTTCACCCGCAAAATAGTGAAGATTCTTGCATTCTAATTCATGTAGTACTGCTTTAATTTAATTTCTAGGTAACAAGCATTATTGAAATTACACCGGTAGTACGGGCCTTCAAAGGAGACTTACCTCTATCGGATCTCAACTAAGGCATAAGACCAGGACACAGCACGGTCTGCGGTTCTCATACAAGCTCAGAACACGACACGAGCCAATAAAATGAGGAGATGAAGAAATTCAGGAAGACGGCATTGGGAAGCCAAGAGTATGGGGCCCGCAGTGAGTACTGCAACTCCACTAGTGATCACGGTCTGCACACATCTGGGTCGAGTAGGGAAGGCCAACAGACCTCTAGAGAAATGGAGAGATGAAGCAAGACAGTCGACATTTCGATGAAAGTTAGAAGTTGCTTGTTTGTGAATTTAATTGCAGAGTGGCATGCCTTAGTGGTTTCTCCTTGTGTTTATAGACATTTCAATGTGAGCTTCGTTTTGGTTGTTCAGATTTGTTGAGAAGTGTGGTTGAACTTTCTTGAGTTCAAATTGACAGTACGTTGGATTGGAACCGGATAAAGATAGATGAAAAATTACTCCAAGCTGCTTCTGGATTTATTTATTTGTGTGTCACTTTTTATCGCGGATCCTACATAATTGGGGCGTAAGGCTTGTTCGGTTTCAAGTAATTGTTTGTGGGTTTGATTTAAATCTAATTTATTTGTAGATCATTGTGACCTCTCGACATTGGAAGGTTGGACAGAGAATGTGGACGGAAGATCTACACCACATTTTTTGAATGAAATGTTGTGGTTCAAGTCAGGACATGGTGATTTCGTTCGAAAAATCAATACATCGAGATGGTGTTGTAGCTTGCTCTCTTGCTCCAAAGTCCAAGGACAAAACAGGGGAATCAGTTAGTGCCTACTAGCCGGTTTTCAGAGCGCATTCCGATGATTAAGTCGGTTCTCAGTAGAGAAAGAAAAAGTACTTAATCCTCATATAGCTAGTAATGGTATACCTTTCTAGAATACATTTTACAAAGAAACTGTACTCCTATTTCGTCATCACATAATTCTCAGCAGTAGTCAGCATATACCTCATGACATCGCGTGACTTGCGCGTGACCATTTTCTAAATACCTGTCAGGCATGACAATTGTTGGATGACACGTAGTTCAGTGACATGTGGCCTGGCCATGTCTCTTGGCGTCAACTGGTCAGGATTGTTTTGCCGGGTTGAACCCAATCCAATCTGGCCCAACCCAGCCCATTGATCTTCCACCGGTTGCCACGGGCAAAGGCCTCTTGGCCAACTATTCTTGGGCTCAGCTCATTCGGGCAAAAGGTGTTCATAGATTGTGCAATGACTTTGTGACAAATCATTCCTAATTTCCCAAATCCTTAATTTAATAGACAAAAAGGCTTGTGATTTTTGTTCAAAACCTGATCCATCTTTGACTATTCCATGAATCGACGTTGAAAATATGTTAATCAAGCTTAGCGCAGTCCCATGATGCAATCCCCAATTTGTATCAATAGCACAAATAAGAATGCTTTCTTGATGCAGTCCCATGATTGCATCGCCCACATACAATCTTATCATATAGTACTCTACATAAATGTTTTTACTCAAGTGTACGTTTAGGCATACAAAAAAAAAAAAGCTATGAAAACATCTTATAGTGTACATTAAATGTACACCGACTTGTGTGGGATCTGTTTTCAGGTCTCACACAAATAATTGGACCGTTCAATTTGATTAAAATATTTCTTAATAATCACTGTAAAAAAAACTCTCTGAGTCGAATGTCGGTATAATCAATTCGTTCTCTTTGCGATCCTTACAAATTGAAGAAATTAATCAAGCCACAATCGATATCCGACTTAACTTATATTTTTCAAGAACTTTTAAAAATTATTTTAAACAATAAATGACTTTTATAATTTGTACGAGACACCGAGGTTGATTTAAAAAAAAAAAAAAACAAGTCTACATTTGGTGGAACTAAAAGTCTGGCCGGCATGCATAAAGGCCTTCCACGAAAAGTAGGAGGAAGTAGTAAATGAGTAGTAGGGTACAATAATTCAAATGTGCATTTATTCTACGCGTAAGTCTGTCCACACAGACTTCATCATTTTCTTCCCACTTTCCTCTTTTTACTTGGTTGAACCAGTCTAACACACAGACAAAAGTGTACAAATTGTGCACATATTTTTTTATCGGGCTCATTACGGGTTTCACACAAATGAATTGAGCCGTTCATTAAATGCAAAATATTTTTTCAAGGGTCCCTATGAAAAATCAGCGCAATCCGATATATATAAGTCCTCGACCCAATTATCTAACTTTTCATTGAGATTTCAAGAAAATGAAAAGTTAAATAATTAGATTGAGCACCTTTAAGTATTGTATTAAGCGGATTTTTCTTAGAGACATTTGAAAAGTGTTTTACATTCAATGAACGGCACAGATAGTTTGTATGGGATCTGTGATAAAGCCTCACAAAAAAATTTGTACACAATCTGTGCACGTAATATCTGTGTGGACAGACTTTCTGTACTTGGTTACTTACTTGCCTGGAACTTCCCAAGCTGGAGGGAGAGACCCGTTTCTCACTCCAATTCTGAACGACCATTTTCATTTTTCTCCATTGTTTATGCACGAGATGGAACAATCTTCACTTCCTTCTTCATCTCTGTCTATTGGGATTCAAAAAAATTCAGCCATCAATCCATGTGCACTCTCTCTCTCTCTCTCTCTCTCTCTCTCTGGTCTATCTTTGTAAAAGTCCCTCGATTTATTGATTTATGATATCGTTTTTTCTATAAACCGAGTTTTTATTTTGTAGATAATGATAGATAGGAGGACTCTTGAATCGGTTCTATAAACATTGGGAACGAACTCCCTAATTTTTTGTGGGAGAACTTCCTAATTAATCTTTTGGTAAGTATCTCGAGAGTATAAGGTACTCATCACTCATATTTTTTGGAGGATGATACCCAAATTTTTTTGTTCATGGTATGCATATTTTCTTTGTTTATGGTATGTATATTTTCTTTGCTTTTTATTTATGCATTTTTATAGTATCAGAGTTATGCATTCTTTTTACGAAGTTACTAATGGGGTGTTTATTTTGGTCATAATCTTGTCTCTTTGTGTGCTGAGAAATAACCAACAATGGCTCAATCATCCACTGAAGCTGAATATAAAGTTATGACTCACATAGCTGCATGCTTGGTTTGAATTTAGCGATTACTTTCTGAACTTCATGTTCCTGTGACTCCTCATGTTCTTTGGTGTGATAACTATTCGGCCACTGTTGGGCTTCTAATCTAGTCTTTCATGCGAGAAACAAACATCTCGAAATTGACTACTATCATTCTATTAGAGAACTATTGCTTGCAAACAAAATTGTTCCTTACTATATTGGAACCAATGCTCAAATAGCTGAGGGTTGTCTGTCAACCAACTAATGGTTGGTGCTCCTCCCATTAGTTTGAATGGGGCGTTAAGCATAGTCTAATGGTTGGTCATAGTTAAATAGTGGCCAACTCGCCCTCCCCTAATAAGCACTTATTTTTTAAATTAAAGGTGACGTATTGTGAGAGAATGACCTGTCTCGTAAAACGAAAAATAAGTACTTAAAAAATAAGAACCTTAACGGAACATGGCCTGATTTGTGTTTCTTGTTAGCCAATCAAATGTTAGTTGTATCTGGTATATATTTAGATTCTCTTGTAATCATCGAACATAATCAATGGAAAAGTAAACCATTTCATCAATTGTTACTCTAGTTAGAATTTTGTCAAGCTGAAGTTCACAAAATCTTGATTCATCTTTCTGCAGTGTGGATCTATAAAAAAAAAAATATCTTAGCGTTGTGTGCAAAAATATGGATGCCTCGTGGGCAGAAGGATTTTCATCCTCTTCCTTACCCATCACACCGCAATGGGTATACGACGTCTTCGTGAGTTTCAGAGGTGTCGATACTCGTAAAAACTTTACCAGCCATCTGTTTGCTGCTTTAGGGGACAATGGTTTTCGCACATTCAGGGACGACAAAGAGCTCGAAAGAGGAGAATTTATTAGCGATGGACTATTGAAAGCAATTGAGGGTTCTAGAATTTCTTTAATAGTGTTCTCAAAAGACTATGCTGGGTCGAGGTGGTGCCTTGATGAACTTGTGAAGATCATGGATTGCAGGGAGACTTTCAAACAGATTGTTGTGCCTATCTTTTATGATGTTGTTCCATCCGACGTGCGGAAGCAAACCGGGGATCTTCAAGATGCATTTGCTGAGCATGAAAAGCATTTTAGAGAGGGATCAGATGGCAAGGTGAAAAAGTGGAGGGCAGCTCTTACTGTAGCTGCCAATTTGTCAGGTCGACACTTGCTTAATGAGGCCAACGGGTATTTTCCTCGACCCTTCTGATATTTACAAGAAAATGACCTAAAACAGCACCAGTACACACTAAATCCACATATTTGGAGGTGCGGGTGGAATTTTCATACTGTTAGAAGGTTTATTAATCTTAAAAAGTACTTAGTTGACCACAATTTTATATACATCAAATTTCAAATACCGCAGGACGCACTTTTGAACTTTGCAATTATTTGACATTGCCTCAGATGGTAACAAGAGAAGGCCTTATTATGCATGGCTTTAGATATGCCTAGAGAAGAACTTTGAAATAAGAGTAAGATTTTTTGATTGATTTCAAAATCAGTGTTCTGCTTGCCGCAAGCTTACAACTAGTCTATTTTTTTGAGTTTCTAGGCCAAATATCCTTAATTGAGACTACCTTTTTGGCCAAAATTAGCATGATTCCTCCCATAGTCATGCCTAAGTCTAGATTTAATGAGTGCTTATTCTTATTTTTTATGTTAATTGATGCACAAATTGGCAGAGATGAAGCTGAGTTAATTAAGATGATCATTAAAGATGTTAGAGAAAAAGCAAATTCAACACATCTAAATATTCCAGACCGCCAAGTTGGACTAGATAGTCGTGTTGCAGAGCTCAATGTGTTGCTGAACATGGAATTCAATTGTGTTGGCATTGTTGCCATATGGGGCATGGGTGGAATTGGCAAGACTACAATTGCAAAAAGGCTGTATAATATCATCCAACACAAGTTTGAATGTAGCGGTTTTCTTGCGGATGTCAGAGAAACTTCGCAGCGACCGAATGGTCTGGTTGAGTTACAAAAGAAACTCCTTTTGGCTATATTAAAAAGAAGTCATGAAGTAAGTAATTCTCATGAAGGCATCGAAGTTATAAAGAAGACAGCTTTCGGCCGAAAAAAGGTTCTTCTTGTTCTGGATGATGTGGATAATGTACAACAATTGAAGGCACTAGCCATAGATCGAGATTCCTTCGCTACTGGAAGCAGAATCATCATAACAACAAGAGATAAGTCTTCGCTAAAAATCCTTGAATTGGGTGCGAATGAGATATATGAGCCAGAGAAATTGGACAAGGACAAATCCCTTGAGCTCTTCAGTTGGCATGCCTTTAAGGAAGACCATCCTCCAGAAGACCATTTGGACCTTTCACGCCAAATTGTACATTATGCTGGAGGGCTTCCATTAGCTCTTGAAGTTTTGGGTTCCTATTTCCGCGGGGTGAGCATACTTCAATGGGAAAGTGCAATAGCAAAATTAAGAAAAATTCCTGCTGATGATGTTCAAGGAAAACTTAAGTTAAGTTTTGATTCGCTAAGCAAGCATTTGAAGAAGTTGTTCCTAGATATAGCATGTTTTTTTGTCGGAATAGGTCGAGATTTTACAGTAGAAATATTAAAAGGCTACGACAAATTTGTAGAATATGAGGTTCGAAAACTAGCCGACCGGTGCCTCATAAACTACAACTACCATGACCAAATTGTGATGCATGATATGATTAGAGACATGGGCAGAGAAATCGTCAGGCAAGAATCTCTTGATCCTGGGAAGCGTAGCAGATTGTGGAATCCTGACGATGTCCTTGAAGTTCTGAGAGATGGCACGGTGAGAGCCTTATGCATTGAGATTTTAATCAATTGTTGATGCTTCATTACTGCAATAATGCTACATGCACTTGTGCCCATTCTAATTCTGATTTATTTGACATAAATATTCCCAGCTATATATTTTGTCTTTTTACCGAGGTACTTTTTTCTTCCCTCATTATGAACTGGGTTTTTATATCAGGGAACTGAAGCAGTTAATGCCCTCATCCTAAACGCTACAGATGTCCAAGTGAATGCAAAGCCATTTGAAAAGATGGACAAATTGTGGTATTGTGAGCATGTCCTTAAGGTTCAGAGAGATGGCATGGTGAGAACCACACATCATGATCTTTTTTATCAATTGTTCATGTTTAATTACTACTGTCTGCACATTCTTAATTCCAATTCTCAACTTACATGAATATTCCTGGCTTTATTTTATGCTTTCTTAGCAAAGGCACTTTATTTCCCCTCGTTATGCATTGGGTTTTCTTATTAGGGAACTGAAGCAGTTGAAGGCCGCCTTCTAAACTTTAATGATACAAAAGATGTCCAAGTGAATGCTAGGGTATTTGAAAAGATGAACAACCTGTGGCTGCTTCATCTCGATTACGTTCACCTAACTACTCGTTATGAATATATTTCTAGAAGGCTATTATGGCTAAGCTGGAAAGGCTTCCCTTTGGATTGCATACCATGGAATTTTTCTATGGAGAAATTAGTTGCTCTCGATTTGCGTTATAGCAGCCTAAAACAAGTTTGGAATAGAAACATGGTACATCCTTATTTCTTTCTCTATCCAACATCTATCGCAGGGTATATTGTGTGGAAATTAACTTTCCTCGAATTCTTTTGGACAGATTCTAGAAAAATTGAAGTTCCTTTACCTCAGTCACTGCCATTACCTAACCAGAACCCCTAACTTCTCTGGACTCTACTCTCTTGAGGAACTGTTGCTTAATGATTGCAAAAGTTTGGTGAAGGTTGACAAGTCTATTAGATGTCTGAACAAACTTGTTGTCTTGGATATGAAAAATTGTACAAAACTTCGGAAGCTTCCCTCTGGCATTTTTATGTTGAAATCTCTCGAATGTCTTGATCTCTCTGGCTGCTCCAAGCTAGGAAACTTAGCTGTATTTAAAGGACCGCTATATAAATTATGGTGCTCATTCTTCTCGTCTTGGACATTGCCACCAAAGGGTGTGGATTCCATTGGGTTTTCACTCATCCCTGTCCAGGCCTCTAGTTGCTTAACGAAATTATATTTGAAAGACTGCCATTTGTCATATCTATTGGAGGAAATAGGGAATCTAATCTCATTACGGACTTTGGATCTTAACCAAAACAATTTGAGTACCTTGCCGGAAAGTATCTGTAACCTTACTTGCTTGAAGGAATTGTTTGTGGAAAATAACAAGCTCTCACATCTTCCTAGTGAAATTGGGAATTTGGACTCTTTGGAGACTTTGGTACTTGAGGGTAACAATGGTTTCCGTGCCTTACCGGAAAGTATAAGCAAACTTGTTCGCTTGCGGGAATTGAACTTGAATGACTGCAACCTGTCTCATCTACCCAGTGAAATTGATAGGTTGATCTCATTGGTGTCTTTGGGACTTGGACGTAATAGATCGCTTACCTTACCAGATAGTATCTGCCACCTTACTCGCCTAAAGACCTTGGGTTTAGGCGGCTGCAACCTATCCTATCTTCCTAGTGGAATTGGTGGGTTGGTCTCATTACAGAGCTTGTATATTCAGGAAAATAACATCTGCACCATACCAGATAGTATTAGTAACCTTCCTTGCTTGGAGTCCATCTGGTTGTATAATTGTGCAAAGCTCCGATCTCTTCCAAAGCTTCCAACATGTACTACTGTGCATGCAGCGCGTTGCCCATCATTAGAAAGCCTACCACTTGAATTGGATCAGCTAGGGCGGTGGATGGTGGACTATTCGGAATCCAATAAATTAGCTGAGAACAATTATTTAACTAGTCTCTTCAAACAACTCCCCAAGAGTAAGGTACTCTCTGTCTCTCTCACGCATTGGAATACTTTTTCAAATAAGTATTTTTTTAAATTAAAAATAATGCATTATGAGATAATGACAGGCCTTCTAAAGCGAAAAATAAGTACTTAAAAATAAAAATTTTAGTAGAACTAGATTCCATAAGAAGGTAAAATCATGATTTTTGTAAAGCCATACGATTGCTATAATCCTTTATTTCTATTCATCTTCCAAGTGCCGTTGTAATATCAGATTGAGTTCCGCTAAGGGATTTTTTGGATTTTTGGGCTTTCTTCGTTGTTGTTATTCAAATTTTTTTCGTGCTTGTTCGTTTTGTGATAAACTTTTGTAGATTATTGATTCGTATCGATGAGAGGAATTAAAAAGGTAAATTTTTTTTTACTTTTATCTTAATATTTTTCATAATACCGGCTTTTTGGACTTTATCTTGGATATTTTCAAAAATATTTGGGTAAATGTCATTTTTTTACTTCTCTGATTTCTTTCGTTGAGACGAATCAATAATCCATAAAATTTTGTCAGAAACTGAACAAACGCGAATTTTTTTTGATAAAGGACATAATAAAAAAAGAACAAAAATCCATTAGCGGTACCCAAACCAAATCGAACCTTGTATCCCAATAAATTGGGTCGGTAATATGAATCATGTTTTTCATTGAGCTCTGTGTAAGACTATCTTTTCACTTAGATTTAGTAAGTCCAAGTTCTTTCGTATCAGTATGTTTGAATATTTGTAGGTCCAATCTTAAGAAAAAGATGTTACACTCTGACTAATCCATGATCTATTGGAACAGGGGCTCTCCGAAGTTCAGGAGATTGTTGGTATTGTTGTTCCAGCAGGGGGTGAGGTTCCTATTTTGTTCCCGTACCATGATGGTAGAGGGCCAAATATATCTTTTGTGGTGCCGCCTTCTCCTTTTTTAAAGCAGAAAATGTTGGGCTGGATTCTACGCATATTATTCTGGGGTCCACCTCTCCGAGAAGCACATGACGAAGTCCCCGAATTTTTTATTGAAGAGGTGATCTTCAATAAAATCAAAAGGGAAGAATTATTCTATTGCATCACTCCCAACGATGTAGATCATGTGTTGCTTCTGTATATACCACATAATTACGGAAGATATCAATTAGAAGGCGGTGATGAAGTGGAGATCCCAATATATTCATTTGGTAACGCATTGGTAACGATCAACTGGGCGATTGATCTGATTTACGAGGCTGATGAGATTGACAAGGGCAACGACACCTTGTACCAAGTGGTGTCAATTTAGTAGTAACAAGATTCAACTTTGACAAATACTCACTCTTCTGCTACAAAGGCATGTGAGATTTGGACTTCTCTTACTCTTGTTTTCATCCAATGAACCCCCATTGGATTTTGTAGGTTGAACCCAGCTTTTCAAAAGACAAAATACTTGTACTAATTGTTAATTTATGTTTTCCTAGGGTTTCATTATTAGTTCATCTCAAGTTCTAAAATCTGCGCCACTCAAACTGCCTCTCAACAGTCAACTCTCTCCCTAGTGCGACTCTCTCTGCATTTGCGATGGACTCTACTATCGTCACTGGCCGGCGGCCAAGAAAGGTCTCTCTCTCTCTCTCTCTCGAATAGTGGCTGCACGAGAGGGCATATATATTTGGACAGATTATGTTTTTGATGACTAACATTATGTATGGACAGGTTATGAAGGTTATGTTTCAACGATTCAAAAAAGAGAGGTTATTTTTCCTTTGGTTATTCAAGGATAATTTGGGGGATTCGGACAGGGGTGCACTACATGGTACTTTTGAAATTTGAGCCAATGATTATAACGAGTAGAAGAAATCCAGGAACTCATGAAGTTTACATGTTAAAAAAGGGAGATGGGAAAGATGAAGCAAGAGTATGAGGCCAGCAGCCAGTACAGCAACTCCACTAGTGATTACGGTCTGAACATCTGAGTCGAGTAGGGAAGGCCAACAAACCTCCAGAAAAATGGAGATAGGAAAGATGAAGCAAGACTAGTCGACATTTCAATGAAAGTTTGTGGTTGCTTGTTTGTAAATTTAATTGCAGAGTGGCATGCCTTGTGGTTTCTTCTTGTGTTCATAGATATTTCTGGTTGTTCAGATTTGTTGAGGCGTGTGGTTGAACAGTTGAACTTGCTTGAGTTCCTCTATCTGAATGAAGATAGATGAAAAAGTTACTGCAAGCTACTTTTGTATGCATTTATTCCTGTGCCGTTTTTTTTTATTGCGGATCCTAAATAATTGGGGCGTAAGGCTAGTTTGGTTTGTAATTCTTTGTGGGTTTGATTTAAATCTAATTTATTTGTAAATCATTGTGACATCTCAACATCGGAAGGTTGGATAGAGAATGTGTACAGAAGATCTACCCCACATTTTTTGGATGAAAAGTTGCGGTTCAAGTCAGGACATGATGATTTCATTCAAAAAGTCAGTACATTGGAATGGTGTTGTAGCTTGCTCTCTTACTCCCTAAGCCCAAGTACAAAACAAGGGAATCAGTTAGTGCCTACTAGCCAATTTTCAGAGCGCATTCTGATGATTAAGTCAGTTCTCAGTAAACAAATCAAACCGAGTCTTATTTCCCAATCTATAGTGGTCGGCTTCATAAAACATGTTTCTTCATGAGTTCTGTCAAGAGTTACTTGTTCACTTAAAACCGTTAGACTCGTATCTTTGTGCACAATAGCATTTAATGTCAATTTAGATCTTCCCCTCCCCATAGCGTTGTTACCCAAAACTATCGTATCCGCTCTCTTAACTATTGCATCTCCATGTCTACGGTAGACATGCTCAAACCACATTAGCCTATTTTTCCTCAACTTCTCATCTATAGGTGTTACACCTACCATCTCACAAACCGTTTCATTTATAATCTTGTCCCATCTAATCTTACCACACATCCATCTCAATATTCTCATTTTTGCGACACTCATCTTGCTCACCTATGTTGATAGAGATAGAGTCTTGGGAATTTAAATGACCCTGTCTACAATCTCATCTCCAAAAACGTTGTCCCCCACAAAACTCAATGTTTCGGTTACGACGGTTAGCTAGTCATGAAAGGCAGGGTTAAGACTGGAAAATACTTGCATAGGCTGGGCATCATCCAAAATGTGGAGGGAGTTCTTTGTAAATTCTGTAATGAGCAGATTGAATCCATTGATCACTTCCTTCTCCTAGGTACCCCTGTATGGTCTATTTGGACAAGAATCCTTACTTGGATTGGTATTCAATGCACTACAAGAAAAATTGCATTGGGTGACGAATGAAAATCGTCACAAATTGTATGTTTTTCGTCACAAATAATATAGGTGACGAAAAAAAATTTGTTGACTAAAGGTTGTCGAGGATTCCTACCTGGTGACGAAATATAGATTTCGTCACCTATAGTGCCTTTTGGTGACAAAAAATTTCGTCACGGAAAAATGACTTGGTGACGAAATTTTCTTCATCACCTATTGTGCTTTTTTGATGACAAAAAATTTCGTCACAAATTATTTCCTTTGGGTCGTCAAAGGTGACCCATCGGTGACGAAATTTTTTGTTGCGAAAGGCATTCTTATATGTGAAAAAAATCTCACTTTCTTGCTCCTGCAGGGTTTCGAACCCGAGTGTCCTAAGTTTTGCACGCAAGCTTTAACCAACTACACCATACAAACTTTTCAGCATATGTTTGAAATATCTAATATATAACACATACATTGAACATTAAAATATTTTTTGAACGGCATTTTGAACTATTAAACATTAAAATTAACAATTTTCATAAACATGAAAGTCGTAGCTCTTTATGTTATTGTTCAAACCCAATTTAAATTATCTCAATCGGAGTTCTGAGCAAAGAGTTATGCCCGAAATATATTTGGTAACAAAGCGTAATTCGTAAATTTCGTCACCAAAGGATAAATTTTTCGTCACTGAAAACGTAAAAAGAAGACAAAAATATTTTTTGTCGCCAAATTGGTTCATTTGGTGACAATATATTTTTTCCGTCACCGAATAGTTATCTTTGACGACAAAAAATAATTTCGTCTCCTTTTTTACTCTTTTGGCGACGAAAATTTTATTTCGTCGCCAAATAGGAGCCTTTGGTGACAAAAATATTTTTTTCGTCGCTAAATAGTTATAATTGGTGACAAAATAATTTCGTCAAGGAAGTTATCAAAACAGTGACGAATTTATTTGTTTGTCGCCAAATATACTCATTTAGCGACGAAATTAAATTTTGTCGCCACTTTTTCGTCACTAAACATACTTTTTCTTATAGTGATGGGTTGTTCCTCCATCTTTGGATGCACTTCTCACATGGTGGCAGGACAGGAAACTGACACCAAAGCTGAAAATGATTTGGGATTGCATCCCTTTAGCTATATTCTGGACTCTCTTGCTCAAAAGAAATGGGGTATTCAATGTGTTGTGTCCTGTGTCCTGTTGTTGTATCCTTTTTTCTTCTCCATGTTGAGTCCTGTGGTTTTAGCTGTTTTCTTTCTTTTGGGGTTTGGTTTGTTGGTTTGAGTCTTTTCTGTGTTTCAAAACTGAATTCTGTTTGGATGCTGAATTATGCTGCTGCTCTGGATCTAAAGGAAACATCTTGATGCATGCTCTTACACTTTGAAGACAAACTTTGAGCTGATGTTTCTGATATTCCTTATCAAGCTACACGAAGATGGATGTCTACTCACTCAAACATGTTTTGGGATCACTATCACTCCACGAAAAGATTGGTGCCGAGTTTTTTCATGAATCAAATATCAAATTCTATGGCGATTGGACTGGTACTCCTTGAGTTCTACTGGATGGATCACTCAATTGGAATTCCATCTCATTCTTTTGGTAGCTCACTTTCTGGCTAATGTCTAGCTTTTTGTATCGTAAACTACTGGAACGTTGCAGTGGTCTGTATTGTTTTGTTTTTTCTGCTTTGTCCGGGCCAGCCCTTATTTTTTTACTCTTCTGGTCTTGAGTGGCATATGATTGTCCGGAAGCTTATGTGTCAACCTAGTTGAGATGTTTGCTCCGGATTGTGATGCCAGAGTCTTTGCATTCCTCATTCAAAGATTAAAAAAAATTCTTTGCCATTCAAAAAAAAGAGAATAAAAGACAAAGCGCACAGAATAGGACTAGTACTGTGCCACTGTATTATTGAAAATACACATTGACTTTATTTCAGTTTTTCCAAACCTTTTTGGTACATATAATACTATTACTACTTAATATCGTTATAATTTTTATTGTAACGGAGTGTTTGGGCCAATTTTAATGCAAAAATCTACACAATAGTTTATTTACTGTAAGTAAGTTTCTAGTCCTAGTTATATAGTATCAATCTGCTGACATATTCATAGTTTAATTCTTTTAATTTTAATTAATTAATTCATACTATCTATAGTACCCTGTCACTTCAAATTGCATGCGTCAATTACATTGCCCATTCAATTCTCACTATCATTTTCTATCTCTTTTTTTTACAGGGCGTCTCAGGTCAGCTTGCACACACCTCGAACTAATCCCTACAACCCCTCCCACAGTCGTTTCACACGCTTACGAGCCCCAAGAATTTTCTAACACTTTTTCACATTTCTTTCCATTTTGATGCAATTCCTGTTGCCATTTTGCTCTACAATCCCAGTAAATTAATACCATTTTTATTTCCCATTTTTATCTTTTTAATGATTATCATCGTCGTCTTCATCCTCACCTAACAAAACGATAAAAAAAAAAACTCACTAGATAAAAATAAATCAATATGAGGCCAAAAAAAAAGAACTGTTCGGATGACATTTATTGGCTTTGGAATAGAATCCATCCAAGAGGCACAGCACCTGCTGACTGCTGTACCAACCCCCAGCTCCCAATTGGAAATTAGATTTTGGACAGCCCGGATACGGATCCGGGGACCATGCACTGCCCTAGGCATGCTGCACGATGCAGAGCTTTAATTGGACCGTCCGTCTTGGTAATCAATGATTCGGATTTTAAAAGTTCTTTCCCGTAAGAATTCTTTTGGACCGTCCAAAATATTTTTGAACGGTGAAATTGAGCGTTGCACGGTGTAACGTTTTTGAGGCACTGCATCATCCTACCTTCCCCCGGATACTTCCGTCCAGTCATTTGTTACATTAATAACCTACTCTTACTTGCTCCATACCAAATTGATTGTCTCTGTACTATGGTTCCCATGAAAAAGAAACCCTCCAAGGGGGTGACTTCAACTTCATCAAGGAACTTATATAGAGCAGATGTTTCAAATTGTTAGATCTCTTTTTGAAAAGTCAAAACAAAATGTATTCAATCTTCTAAAATAGTCTCTTTACCAATAACAATGATTTCATTCGAAAGTTGAAATATAAGGGCATTGTTGGAAATCAATGTATCCTTTTATGTGTGAATGCATTTATTGCATGTATCTTTAAAAAAGTTGGTATATTCCCATAAAGGATTAGCTATTTGGAACAAAGGGAGTATCTAATTGGAACAGGATCCTTTTCACTTCCTTTGGACTGTCTTGTCCAAGTCAATTCTAGGTTCCTTTCTAGATCCGTTTTGATAGTTCGGACTGTTGATATTTTAGATTTCGTCAAGAACATTAGGCACGTCAAAATTTTTATGTTAATTGAATATATCATTTAATATAGTTTCAAAACACATTTATCTCACGAAAAATGGGTTTCTATCTACAATATTTTCTAACCCTATTTTTATTGACATAAATGTGTTTCAAAACTATAATAAACGATATCCGATTAACATGAATTTTGACATGTCTAATATTCTCAACAAGATCTAAAGTGTAAACGTTCTTGGTCATTAAAACAGATCCGAGGCGAGCCCGGAGAGGATCATGTTCCTATTTAATTGAAATTTATTAACTAAGATTTCCCACCCAAAAAATAACTAGTATCTTACATCTAATCTCTCCAGTAGTATAGATTAAGCACACAGATATAAGCACAACATGCGAAAGAGATTGCAACTAAATAACCAACTTCACGGGTTTGGCCAAGTATATATTAGAAAATAATATTTCAAGCTTTGGGGTAACTGGAGGTTTGCCCAATTATTAACTTTAAGACCCAAAAATTAATCGAGATACGCACAAATTGGTCCGAACATGTGGGACTCTGTTAATTAGGTAAACCAAAGTTTGGTTATGGATGTTTGTGGTTGTGTGATGGTGGGATCCCGTTGTAACTGCTAATTAAAGAAAACCCATTACAAGATTCATTCAAAAGCTGATCCTATATAAAATAAAATTAGAAAAAGAGATTAAAAACTCAATAAAACTAGAAACGCATCCAAATTGGGCTTTTATTTTTTTACTTAATTTTTTTGTTGTCTTCAACTCTTGTATTGATCACTCATGATGCGTCCAACATTTTTTGTTCACCTTTTAAAAATATTTTCCCTCTTTTGAGAAAAGAAAAATTCATATATAGGTTCACAAAATATTGATAAACGTGTTGAATGAGTCGAGCCAGTTATTAGTTTAATTGTAATATGAAATATTGACGTGTTCAAAAATATATTTTATTTTGACTTATGTATATATAAAATAAGAAGATTTTAAATGAGATTTTAACAAGTTAAATACGGCATCCAACTCGAATAACTTGATTCCTTTATCAGCCCTCATAAGTAATCATCAAATCATAGGCTGTTGAGTAAATACAAATTAAAACTACTTATGCTAAAGCTTTGGCCTTGGTTGGATACTGGAACACCATCATGACCAATAAGATCGATTCCGTGCGATTTTGTATATATTAATCCAATTCAGATAAATTTATATGACATTTAACCAACTGTGTTTCTATCATTTATCCATTCAAAGCTAATTATAATAGTGTTATTTTGGAGTACCCCCAAAATATCTTATTAGTTCGAAATATTTTTCTGTTTAAAAAATTTCAATTTGGATAGCAACAGGTTTTCCAGCTGGTTTGGCTTTTACTTAGAGCAACAGCTAATAAATACTTCCATATGAAAGCAAGAGGTGGTTTAAAAATAGATAGGCAACACCTAATTCTTGACCAAGCAATATAAAATACTTCACTATATAGCATCTGCCTTAATTATAGAAGTTCGACAAGAACTATATTTTGAACAACAGAAGTCTGCCAACGTACTTGTAACTCAATGGCACTTTCTCATCTCTTCTACAGAGAAGGTGATGGTTTGATTCTCATCAGGAATGCTAATGCTTGGTGTGGTGATTGATGCCCTCTGGAGTTGCCCCACCCGTATACCGCTTCACGGTACCCCTTCCCCTTTAGAATAGGCTAGATATCTATCGCGTGACAAAAAAAAAAAATCTCTTGCCTTATTTAGTGAGTATTTATTTCCCATAAGGAATTG
Organism: Rhododendron ovatum; assembly: GCA_019656835.1. NCBI lineage: Eukaryota > Viridiplantae > Streptophyta > Magnoliopsida > Ericales > Ericaceae > Rhododendron > Rhododendron ovatum. The sequence goes on along the minus strand of CM033792.1, from coordinate 36,948,781 downwards.
GATCATCTCCCATCCTTAATTTGGGTTCGAAGGGACAGTCTAAATCTGAATCGTCCATTACGGCAATCAATCTGGATCGTCCAGGCCATGTTCATTTTGAGACTTGAGAATTTTTTTCGGGGGGAAATGAGTAGAGATAGATAGAGAAATGAGAGTAACAATTTGAGAGAAAATTTATCGAAAATCATGCGTAGAGATAAAAGATTGGGTCTAGAGACCCAAAACAAACATGGTCCCTTTTATTATAATTTATATATTTGTTTACACCCATTTTTGGCCAAAAATCAGGAAATGGATTTGCGGGTTAAAAGGTAGCCTTGAGGGTCGAGTCCCTAGCCTTGAAAGACCTTACGACCAGTTGCCCACGAATTAGGGCCGGTTCTTAGGAAATGATGGGCCTTCCGTATAGGCCCAAACCAGTCAAAGGCCTAAGGATTAAATTAATACACTTGCTTAAATATATCATCCAGGCCAAATCCAAGTGCCCGAGAGTAACAAAGCCCACGTATTAAGCCCGAATTGATAGAAACCCTGGTTCATGCTCGCCAGACTTGGGCTCAGAAGGCTTACAATGGGCAAAAGCCCATGACTTACCAAACGCGTTCAGGCTTGACCAGGAAATAGGCCCATTACGTTGAGAAAACATCTTTAAAAGCCCTCAACAAGCGGCTCAAAGGCCTCAAGCTGCTCATAAGCAGCTCAAAGGTCTCGAAGCTGCTCACAAGCGGCTCAAAGGCCTCAAGCTGCTCACAAGCGGCTCAAAGGCCTCGAAGCTGCTCACAAGCGGCTCAAAGGCCTCAAGCTGCTCATAAGCAGCTCAAAGGTCTTGAAGCTGCTCACAAGCGGCTCAAAGGCCTCAAGCTGCTCACAAGCGGCTCAAAGGCCTCGAAGCTGCTCACAAGCGGCTCAAAGGCCTCAAGCTGCTCACAAGCGGCTCAAAGGCCTCGAAGCTGCTCACAAGCGGTTCAAAGGCCTCAAACTGCTCACAAGCGGCTCAAAGGCCTCGAAGCTGCTCACAAGCATCTCAAAGGCCTCAAGCTGCTCACAAGCAGCTCAAAGGCCTAGAATATTCTTGCTGGACAAGACTGGGTAAGCTGCTCACAAGCAGCTCAAGGTCTGTAGTGGCGGGACCCCATTCTTCAGGATAATGCAGAGACCAGCAACAGGTGGCGTGCATGCAGCCCTTGGAGATTTTAGTGAGTGACTCCTGCAGACCTAAGCAAGCTGCTCACAAGCAGCTCTCCCAGGCCTGCTTGATCTTTTTCTCGATCCTTCTTCCGTAAAGAATTAAGCTCAAAGGGTTTTTGGGACCCACAAGGAGTTGAAGGCCCAATGAAATGATGAGGGGCCTGGGGTATTTTTAGCTTGCAGCTATGGTGGGCCCGGAAGATAGCCATGCAAGCAATAGCTTGAGTGTCCAAGCAGCTCAACATGGTCTGGGTGCTGCAGGGCCTGAAATTCTTTATGCCCTTTTTCAGAAGATTTGCACAGAGAACGAGGACTCCTCAGGCCTTTGCCATATTCTTGGAGTATAAGGCACGTTTTGTTCAGGAGGCAGTCCCCTCATTGGAGCATTTTGAAGCTGCTCAAGCTCAAGCCTCTGATAGAAGGCCACGTGGCAACCATGCATTGGAGCATTTTGAAGCAGCTCAAGGCCTGTAGCTCCTATAAATCACAGTTCTGAAGGCCTTGGCCGAGGTCCATGACCAATCAAGCCCACGGCTTACCCAATTTATCTTTCAATTGTCTTTATTTTGCCGTTCAATCTAGCACGGACTAGATTTTATGTCATTTTATTTTCTTGTACCCAAACTTTGTTAACCGATTAATAAAGTTTGTTTTCGTTCCTTCATTACCTTTCAGTCCTTTCCTTTTCTTTTAACCATTTTCTAACAACGGTTAGGAAATATTTAAGTCCTTATCCAGCAAAGGCGAACAACGAACCATCACGAGGCCTTACCCTTTGGGCCTAGCACCATCGTTTGAACGAAGTCAGATTTTTGAGGCACGAAGGCCTTGAAATACAGTTTGGACTGCAATCCAGTCCTGGCACGCCCGCGATTCCAAGCCATTTGGTTTTTGCACTTTTTGTGGAGAAACAATATTAGTGTATCGTCTAGATTTGAACTATCTCTTCGAGTACAAAACTTGGACCTGAGAGAATCCGAACCCCTCTCCTTATCCTTGCTAAAGTGTTTTTTTCTTTTTTTTCCCAAATTTTTTTGAAGCAATTCATGAAACCAAAGTTTTTGGTCAGCAACTTTAAAAGTGCCTTTGAACATCAAGAATACTCTCTGCGTTTAGAGTAATCAATTTAGGCCAATTACCCGTCTCTAATCTCTTATGCCATGTTTGGATGTTTACTTTAAATTAAAGTGCTTTTGATTACTTTTAACGTTCAATCGATCACCAAACCTTGTTTATTCAATTTCCCATTTCAAATCGATCACGTGTGGTGATACAAGAGGAGAAAAAAACAGAGTACTAACATAAGTAATTAGTGCTAATGGGAGGCATTGAAATTGACCTGGGTTCATCTGATTGGTTTGTAGGTTTGCTTTCCAAACAATTGACCATAGTTCGATAGATTCTTGGGGCTAGGCCGCAATAAAGAAATTTTTTGAACATTCCTTAGTCTCGACGTGGATGACACATCTTTGACCAGACCGAGAAAGGAGTCGAGGTGTGCGTAAGTTAGCCAAAAACCTCCAACGGTCAAAAAAAAAAAAAAAAGTAAGAGAGAAGGCATTCAATTAGTAAAGCAGCTAGAAGCTATCACCGTGAAACAAATGAAACGTTAGATTTTTTTTTTTTTTTTGTTACAAAAAAAGAAGAAGTTAAAATTACTGTGAAAAGGAATCTAGTGGTTTATCAACTCTATATAGAGAGTAACCTAAACTTTGTATTCTAATGTAGTAATTCAATTATTTGGGCCAGGTTAGTTGAGTTAATCATAAGTAAACACTTGATTGAATACTTGGAAGAAATTTTACTGGAAACTACTATCCCATTTGTTTGTATATTTTTTTTATATTCCAGCCAATTTTCAATTGTTTAAATATTTCAATATGAATCTAAAAAAATATGTAATATGAATATTGTTTGACAGTTCTCGATTTCAAAATTATGAAAAACAAAAAAGATTGAATGATATAAGCAATTAAAGATCGATACGAACAACAAAAATGGACAAACAAAATGGGAGAGAGAGAGTACCATCTAAAAGAGTAGGAGATAGGCTAGAGGACATGCTTTGGGGTAAAAAATTGTATCCCACTGAGTAGTAGCATCACGGAGAAGAATATCTTAAAGACAGTCAGTATTATTTACTTCGAGTAAGCTTTTTTTTTTTAAAAAATTTTAGGATCCTTCACTCATCAAACAGAGGAATTAAAAAAAAAATACTCCCTCCGTCCTTTTTTAAATGTCCTGCTTCGTAACTCCAACTTATTAAAAAGACATCATCATTACACCTTTCCCATCAACTTTTTTCTCCACTTTCCCTACTTACTCATCATCATTACACTTTTACTCACTAACTTTTCAAAATAAAATATACTTTTAGGGACAAAATAGACAATACACCAACTTTTACCCCCTAACTTTACAAAATGGACACTTATTAAGGGACAGCCCAAAATGGAATACTAGACAAAAAAAAAGGAACGGAGGGAGTAACAGTATTGACCGAAATTGGAAAATGTTCAGATAAGACGATAATAAAGACAATAAAAACAATTGTCTGAAATTTTTTTTATATTTGATTTGCTTTCGATCATAAATTTTATTTTTTAGACTCATCTTGTCAAAACTCAAGACGAATGACGAATTCAAAAAATTTGACATGAATCTAACAAAATTTTTAAAAAGTCAAACAAAAATACCAAAATGTTAATTTAGGCCAGAGTGGTCGTAACAATTACCGAAGTAATGCTATATGCATAGAAATATTTTTCTTGCAAAATAATTCAATGAATTTTTAGTGTCATTGTATGTGCAATATATTCCAAACTATAACACTCACCTTACGGCTTAATAATTTCAGACATCTCATTAAATAGAACATATACGTAAAAGATATTTTTTTTAGAACATTTATCTCACGACTTAAATGAGATAGCAAATGGCATTTTTTGGCACAATTAATATCAGTGCCAAAATCACTTTTCTTAATATTTTTGGTGATTATGTTTCTTTGTTCATTTATTGAAGACCATTCCCAGTTAGCCCCAAAAATGGGTCCTTTCATCTTTTAAACACGTAATAGAATTTTATTATACGCTTAACACACGGTCATAGAGAAAATAATTGCTTAGACGGGGCATTTCGTTAAAATGAATATTTCAGTTTTGCAGTGTCGGTGTTTAGTTTTTTTCTACTAGTTTGAAGTGGTAAATGCTTGAGAGAAAATGGAAATGGATATCTTTTTTCTGCAAATCAACCAATTAGCCCTAAAGGCATTGACCCAGGAATGCTATCGAGCATATGCAGAGCGGTCGATTCGGCCATTCATCTTGGCACGGACGACTCAAATCGAATCTTAGTGTCAACATATTTAAATCATTCATTGCTCGGTTAAGATTCGAACCGTTGATTGCCGAGATGAGCAGCCAAATTGATCGCTCTGCATCGCTCTACTGGAAGATGCTTTTAGAAGATGCTTGGCCATTCCAAGCATTGTCACTTTACTTTTGGGGAAGTTTGATTTGATCTTGACTCTTGATAGGGCGGTTAAGAATTAATGGGTCCTTTAAGGTGCTTTCACGTTACATATGCATTGTAACTTAACGGCCAACAGTTTTTATTATTTTATCAAATTCTCAATTAATTATACTACTTTTGGACTGTGATTAATTAGTAGTATCAAGCTGGATAGATGTCCTTGATTTGTATTTTATTTTAATTTGATCCGCAGAGGTCTTTGATTGGTGCATAAGTTTATAAGCTAGGGGGTGTAGGGACAATAAAATAAAAAGCCTCATTAGATCGAGCATCTCTAATCTACTCATATAATCATATTCAAAAGAAAAAAAATTCAAACAAGCCTGGCCTTAGGCAAAGCCCAAGGGGCTTCTTAATTTTGGGCCCAAAATTGGGCCCCTCCTTATTTAAGTAAGTATAGATATTATTTGTTCATGGTGTTAAACAAGTGCCTTTGTTGGTTCAGCGTGGTAAGACGATTCCATATCTTAATGAATGTCCCGAGTTTGATTCCTTGCAAAATACCTTCTTTGTAAGTGTTTTTTCACAAAAATAAAAATAAAAATCTCAACCTACACAGTTGTAGTTGCTGTGATTTGAACAGTCAAGGAGGGCTTGCCAGTGCTTCCCGCTCAATAAGGTTTCTTTCTCTTTCCCGTTTTGAGTGCCCGATTTCTTATCTTATAGTATGTAGTGATGTGCCTTTGTTGTTCTTTCTCGTGGATCCCGATCGGTCGATCTTTTGGTTTTGTTAGGATTGATTGCCCCAGACACCTTTTCTGAAAGGTGAGAGAAGGGGTTCACAAAGACAAGGCTTCGGTTCTTCGTCGATTCAAGTGAGAAAGTCAGTGACATCGAAGACGTATGAGGAGTATGGCTAGGAGCAAACTACCTCTTTCTTGTAGTAACTTGAAAGCTGCTCGTCCTCATGGAACTAAAAGGGAAATACAAGTTGATCTTCACCGCCTCGTAAGTAGCAAGTGGATCTGCGATGTCAGATACAAGACAACCACTTAACCCGCTGGAACCAAAGCATTTAACATGCTCAATAGAGACCAAAATTAATATTTATACAATAACATTTGTATTACTGTTGTTTAATTCAAAAAATATGTAGGGTCCCACCCCAAAAATTCACCTCCCAAATACCTAGGGCCGGCCTGCTCACAAATAAAAGTAACAAACTAATTATCCTTAGGCACCCCTAAGTCTCACATGACCTAAAACCTCAAACACTCTAGAGAGACCTATGATTGTTATTGCGTGCGTGAGAACAAATCTAGCATGTGCTATTAGAGCGAAAACAAACTTAAGGTCAAACTCGAATTTAAAATTCTTTGAGGTCAAGGTGAAGAGCAGAAAAAATTAACGGTTCGTAATTATAAGAATCTCTTTCAATGATGTGGAAACTAAGGTTAAAAGTCGTGTGCTCAATTAAATTCGTTGATTTTATTGTCTGGAAGTCCTGTGACCTTCTCATTTTTCTTTATGGGACCTGTTCAATTCTTAGCCTGTTCAACAAAGATTCTTATTTTGTAACTACTTATTTTTTATTTTACGAAATAGGTCATACTCTCGCAATACATTATATTTATTTGAAAAATAAGTACTGGTTTTCCTTAGCAAAACAGGGCCATTAGGGAAGGGAGGTAAGGAATAAGGATTTTAGGAATATGTGGACAAACATGTCTCTCTGAATAAACTAGTTTCATGTTGTCGCGAGTTAAATATAAAGATGAGACTGTGTTAAGATAAAATTATTGTTCTATTTAGAACCCGATATAAGGAATGTAATACGGGGAGGTATTCTTTAGCCCGACCCTTAACAATTGTTTATGTCTTTATCCGATGACAAATATTGATCATTTGCCATTTATTTCGTTTTTTTCACACTTTAATAGTCATAATATGTCAGGTACGTACGATTACATCTAATATTTTAGGAACTCGCATGTCTATTTTTATTCTTTTTTTTCACATTTGTCAACCTTTTTAAAGGGAATTCTCTGAAGGGAAAATGAATTACGGAAGTGTATTACTTAAAATATTGATTGGTCCGTGGATATAGCTAGATGCTTTTATCTATCTGCCACATCAAAATTAACAATCAAATGTGTATTTGTTCCAACTGTTGGAAATTTACGAAATTTCGAGTGAATGAAACCGGGATTTTGGAGGGTCTTCCGAGGCAACCGATCCCGGGTTCGTTGTATCTGGACGCCCCATAATCAATAGACGTATTGATTTGTGGGATTTCGTAACCCCTGCCCATGATGGTGTAATCAATCCCGTAACCTCCCTCCTTGATGGCAGAAATCAAATTCTGAATTCATTGTGCAGAATTCAATGTGTGGAGTTATTCAGCCCTCATCACTCTATAAATTGAGGCATCACGGTTTTGGAGGAACACAAGCAATTCCACAATCCTCTTGCATATTCTGAATTTCGTTTTTGAGAGAGAAAGGCAGACGGTAGTCAGTTCGCCAAGGCGGTCGACGGCGGTGTTCCGACGGCTTGCGGTTTAGCCGAGCCAACCCTGGGAGGAAGACGCCGATCACGAACCTACAACACCGACGGTAGGCGGCAAATCTTTCTTAGGGAGACTGTGGTATCACACAGGACTCGGTTTGGTTTCGAAAATTTTGTTTGCATCTTGTACTTACAATTTGTCTACTGTTTTGTATTTTGTAACTTGATTCGTTCATGTAATCATGTTGTTATCAATGAGATTGTTCTCTGGAATTTTTGTTATTGCCGAATTTTTCCAACAACAACCGTGTAAGTGGCCATATAAAGGATGAGATGGTTCACTTAAAGAGAATTTGTTCCAAACTCATGAACAATGACAACTAAACACGAGGGTTGTGCTCGTTGCGGGACTTAACCCAATACCTTACAACACGAGCTGAAGATCCATTCAGAATTGCAACAACCTACCTTTTTTGCAATTTCTTTCTATCTTGTATCATTAATTTCGTATTGAAAGAGTTTTGCCAATTCTAAGAAATTTTCCTTTTCGATCCTAACAAAATATTTCCATTGTTCCTTCGAATGGATTCTTCTTTTTGGTTTCCAAAGAAACGTAGTTTTGTTGCCTTAAATGGGTGATTAATCCTATGAATCCGGTGCCAACGGCTAACATTCTCCCAGAACAACATTCTTGTTCAAGCCTTATAATCAATGGATACGACTCCAGAGAGCAGCTTCGGCAAAAACTTGAGTAGTTTCTCGAAAATTCACTTTCATATTATTCCGACAATCAAACGTCTTATGAAAGACTGTTAAACTCATGACCGTTGTGATTGTTTCTGCAAGCTCCTCGCTAAAAAAACAGAGCCTAAGAGCATCTGCATGTGTCTTGCTTCTCACTTAAAGCTAAAGTAACGAGCCAAAGATTAAAAAAGGCCTCACATCAGCCTCGTTAGTGGTGGGGACCACTTACCAAAGATTTGGTTTCGCTACAGTTCCTCGTTGGATTTTTCGAGCACCTGTTCACTTTGCTCGTGGACTCGAATTGTTATCTCGTTTGGATTAGTACGCTAACTAATTTCTTGTAAATTCCGCTGCGTCAATTATGAAGGGTATGTTCCCTTTGGTTTGTAACGACAGATTATTCAAGGATAATTTGGAGGATTCGGGCGGGGGTGTACTACAAGGTACTTTTGAAATTTGGGCCATTGGGAGAGAGAGAGAGAGAGAGAGAGAGAGAGAAAGAGAGAGAGAGAGAGAGAGAGAGAGAGAGTTATGCGTTTCTCATCCTAAATGCAACTATCTGTCAGCCAAAGATTTGCTTAGAATACCTCAATGATTTTGATGATAACAAAGTATATTTTGTTGGGGAGAAGATATATATTTGGTATCGATTCAAATAAATGCTTATTTTGTAGGATTTGATTGAGCTAATCAAGGAAATACTATATCAAGATCCTATCTCCAATAGTAAGAGTAGAGGAAAAAAAAATATGGTGAAAGATTAAGGTCAAATCTTTCCCTTTATATTTCAAATGGCTATATTTAATTATGGGAATATGTATCTTACTTATAAATGAAACAATAAGAAGAAAGAGACAACGAACTCTTGAAGAAAATACTAGAGTGAGCTATCACCGGCAAAATCATTCATTCAATTATACTTTTATCTTGATATCTATACGTACATTTGTGCAAGAGTTCTTATTTTATTTGATCTTTATTGTAAAATGAATTGTACACCCTTGTTTGTACTCTTATGAGAGATTATATTTTTGTGAGTTTATTTGGAGAGAAAGTCACTTGAAATTAGGTGTTAATAGCACCGGAGTCAAAACTAGTTGAATTAGTATTCATTTTCTTCTGTAACACATCAAGTTGGCATGGTACTCGCTACTTAAGAAGTACGGACATGTTATTAGCCTTAGGTATCTGTGTCCGTCTTTTGTGAGACACAGACACAACACAATACACTCCATGCTGATGTCAGACACCTGAATACATTATTTCATTTTTTTCCCCTTAAATTTTGTTTAGTCAGAGATATTGTAGACACATTAGCGCATGTCATGGACATGTTGGGATCACATCAAGAGGTGAAACAATTACTTCAGATTTTTATCCTTACAGTGTTAATACAGTTTGTGTTTTGTTCTCTTAACCTGATGGAAACAATGGCCGATCAAGAAAAAAAAAACTTGATAGAAATTATGTATTCAGCTTTTAATCGAATTATTAAGATCAATCCAAAATATTTATGTACTGGATTTTAGACGTGTCCCTCCTATGTCTGACGTGCCTTGATTTAAGGGGGAAAAATGGTGTGTCCACATCCACATCCATAGCCTTACTTCTTAACTTGCTACAAATTGGCAGGCTGGCAGCGTAATGCAAGAGGCTCTACAAGTATGGACTAAGGAAGGTCAGAATCATGTAGCCTTACTCTGCTTAGTGAAATATTGCAGATCTGTGTTTTGGAAATGGCCTGTATGGTCAACATGTGAAAACTCTACATGAATCAATTTCTGTCATCATCTCTTCATATTCTACTTCTCTCTATGGTATGTGCATGTATTGTAGTAGTTACATAGGCACATCTATGATGGGGGTTTGGGAAAAAAAATCCTTATAACTAGAGTAGGGTAACGGACACGAAACACGATAACACGACACGAACCGGACACTAAATTAGCGTGTTAGAGTTGAACATTTTTAACACGAAAATGACACGACTCGAGAACATGAATTCTAAATAGGTCAGCGCCGGGTTGAACACGCGAGACACGACCAACACGGTTACTAATCTATGTCATCCATTAACATGAATATATATATATATATGATATATCTGTAATTCTATATAGAGTTGGGAAACGGACACGATAACACGACACGAACCGGACACGAAATTAACGAGTTAGAGTTGAACATTTCTGACACGAAACACGAAAATGACACAACTCAAGAAACATGAATTCTAAATGGGTCGGGGTCGGGTTCAAATTGGATGATTTGTGACACGAACCCGACTAACACGACAAGAACACGACCTGTATCCCATGTCTACTTATAACACTATGTCACGTTTATTGAAAGCATCCACCATGTGACGTTTGAGTGGTGGGTTGATGATATGTCACGTTTTTTGAGCATAGAGATGTGTTTTCTAATACCGGTTATTGAAAGCGTGTTTCATAATAACGCTTATTTGCACGAACGTGATTAGTGCAAGCGAATTTGCCTATGCAAACGTTTGTTTTGGTGAGTTATGATTAACCTAATTTCCTTTCTTAATACGACTTAATTAACCAACCACGTACAAACGCATGTTTATATAACACATTTTATTAAAAGCGTGATGTGTGAAAATGTTTTAACATAGTTCTGGAATGAAGTTTCAAAAACGGATTTTGTTTAACAAAGTACAAAAAAGCCAACTGTTTTGGCTAAATAATATTCGAGGATTATTATTTTGTCTTTATTCAAATTTTTGTCGTTTTAGCTGAAATTTGAAATTCCAAAACTATGTAAGATGAAATTCCATAGCCGTGAGGCTGAGGCAACGTAAAATTAAAATTCTACTGTCTTGAGATGGCTCAAAGTTGAAATTCCATAAAAAGAACCGTTGGGGTCGATGTAAGATGAAATTTCGCCATGCACCGATTTGGCAGTGACAATGGCCACCGAATGGTGCAAACTTTAAAATATGGCTACACTCTGATTCGGTCGTCACGAAAGCCGTTAAATGGTGTAGAAATTAAATCTTTTTGCTACCAAGTACCAACCGATTCAACCGCGACAAAAGCGGTTGAATGGAAAAATTCAAATCCAAGATGCTTAAGCAAATTAAGAATCAGCCCCACGGGCCTTGTTATTTCGCCCTCCCTAGCTAATTGCAGATTTCATGTGTTCCTGAAATTAAGTTGTTGACAGCTTCAAAAGTCCAAGTGTTCAAATGGCTTCGAACAGCCTTTGTACATTTCCATTCCCAAATGCCTACAAAACTGAGTCATGCATACAGAGCTAGAAAAAAAAAAAGAGGGTAAAATTATCCATTGGGCTTTGAAACCCGTGGCCTCGGTAGTGCCGTGGAGGTGATTGAAATATTTGTTTTGAGATCCATTGAGCTTTGAGATCCTAGATCAATATGAACTACGTTTATTTGATTCTGAATTGAACTCGGATACGTAAGTAATTCATTCACATGGTCACAATCACATGTTCACCAACAAATTAAAAATGTTCTTAAATTAGAACAACGGTTTGACTTGATTCTAATTCGGACTTGTCTCATTTTCATCCCGGATTTGCCAAATTAGACACATAGGCAACCTATTCGAATAGGTTCAGTCACAAATGTTATGAACTCCAAAGGATCATTAAACTTCAAAAGGGTACAATCATGAAGCCCCAAAAGACATATTGGTATATGATTGGTAAAGGAGTGGAAAGCCTAAAAAGACTTGAGATTGACATATGACTGATAAAGGAGTGGATGCCAACCAAGATGGAATGTAATCTTCTTACAGTGATGCCGGCCCCAATTTTTAAGTTTATTACTATAAATGAACCTTGAAGGGTTTACCAAATTACCAAAGTAGCCGCTGAGGCTCGCTAAAAATAAAATCACATAAACATGAATTACGTTTGGCTTGATTCCAAACTATGGATATGTAGGCAACCTAGATTCTTATCTTGGTTTGCCCCTAAAATAAATAAAACTCAATTCCCCTTTCTCTTCTCACGAAAAGAGATTGACGATAAAGAATAGTTGGAATCAAAAAAAAAAATTATGAAAGATGTAATTAAGATATATATTATATGTTAAAAGGGGTCCGAAACACTTAATAAAAATTTGATGTGATTTTATTTTATTCTTTGGATTGCGGTATTTTTGCCTCTGTATATACTCTCCTCCTCCTCCTCCTCCTCCTCCTCCTCCATTACCATTGATGTCTAAGACTTTTTCTGCAGTCTTTACATTTTCTCATAATCCTTATTAGACTTGGGTTAAATATTAAATCACATCATTCGTCTCGATAAAAGTAAGTAGAAACATATAAATTTTTTTTAAGAGGCATAAAGTTTAAATTTTAAACTAAAATTGAAAAAAATAACTCCATATAAGAATACGAAAAATATTTAAAAAGACAGTATAGTTGAAAAATATTATCTTTCGGGGTTTTTTTTTTTTTTATGAATTTCTTTAACCTTGGTATATAATGGTATTATTCTTTCTCGATCCATCTCAATAAAACACCCTTGCGCTATAAAAATTTGATCCAAATGTTACTCATAAAAGTAAAAGGAAAAATCAACAATGCGCGAAAAAGAACTCCAAAAATTATGCTAAAGGGGGCCGTAAATTAATTGGGTGAAGGAGGGGAACAACATGGCTGGTCCCCATATGCGTAGACCCTGAGTCCAACCAACACACTTCAATGCCCTGTTTGGTTCGAGATAAAATACGACTCCAACATGTGACCATAGTCAGGCTGGCAGGCATCCTTCCACGAAGATTCTTGGCCTTTGTGAAATCAAACCCGGAAAAGTAAGTAAATCGTAGGAGTGGTACAATAATCAAATGTGCCTTTATTCTACCCAGACACCACCACAAATTTCGTTTGTATTCTTCCGACCTTTAATCATCTCCTCTGGAGATTTTTACTTGGTTACTTGCCTGGAAGTTCCCAAGCTGAAGAGAGAGAGAGACCCATTTCTCACACCAATTCTGAACGACTATAGTGTCGCCTTTTCCCCGGAAAAAAAACTAGTAGTATCTTAATCGAATGTCGATAGAAATTGATCAATTTGTTCACTTTGCAACCTTTGATTTCACCAAATTGAAAAATTAATCAAGCCATAATCGATATCTGACCGAGCTTATTTCTTTTCAAGAACTCTTTAAAAATATTTTAAATAAATTCAACGACTTTTGTTAAGCTGGCATGCTAAAGGCTTTCCACGAATATTCTTGACCTTCGTGAAATCAAACAAACACCAAAAAGTTAAAGTAAAAGTAAATAGTATTCCGTAGTATTATAATAATCAAATGTGCCTTTATTCCACCCAGACACCACCACCAATATCATTTATTATCTTTCTTACCACTTCAATTATTTCCTCTGTTTACTTTCCTGGAAGTTCCCAAGCCGGAGATCTAGAGAGAGAGACCCGTTTCTCACACAAATTCCGAAAGACTGACTATATATTGTCCGCCTTTTCCCCAATATTTATTCACGAGATCGAACAATCTTCACTTCTATCTTCACCTCTGTCTATGGGGATTCAAAAAACTCAGCCATCACTCCACATGTCCATTCTCTCTCTCTCTCTCTCTCTCTCTCTCTCTCTCTCAAAGTCCCTCAATTTATTAATTTCTAATGTCGCTTTTATAACCCGTGTTTTAATTTTGCAGATGATGATAGATACGAGGCGAAACTCTTCAATCGGTTCTATATACATTGGGAACGAACTCGATTCCTAATCTTTTGGTTAGTATCTTGAGAGTATATGCTACTCACCACTCATTTTGTTCATGGTATGCATATCTTCTTCATTTTTTGATAATCACAATCTTGCCCATAGGGCTAATTCTTGGCTTGTTAGTTATGCATTTTTATGGTCATTTTTATTTTCCCGTTTCCACAGGTACTATGCCTTTAGCATTTTTCTTTTTAATTAGGAAGTCCTATGGTACACTAAGAATTGTATCGTACGCATCATGATTTTAAACTTTTGAATTTAAAAATGAATAATTCGGATCACCCATTTATCAAATCAATTAATAAAATGTAAAAAGGGCTTAGCAGGTGACCTGTGTTCTCTCTTCCTTGACTCTCTCTTCCTCTCCCTCTCCAAAAATTAACCACAAATTACATAACATAACCATAATTTTTATGACGACACAAAAAATTGACATTTGCTTACCATAACGTGTCGTACTAAAAGAAATTAATCCAAATATTTTGTAACAAGACTAAAACATGTCGTGCCACAATCAACGATAGACATTAATGCATTCGGATATGTTAAATGTCGTTCGGTTTCCTATTTGCCGATATTCCATGATTTCTAATTTTGGTGACAATGTTAAATATTATAGGACTTCACATCCTAATTGTACTCGGTAACAATATTTAGAATTTGTCCTTGAAAAAAAAAACATTTAGAATTTGTACATTAAATATACTTGATAGGAAACCAATTTCTCTGTTGTAGCTGAATGTGCATTAGACTTGTGACTGCGACACAATAATGAAGATCAAAATTATTGATTTCGTTATGTTTGTAGATTAAATAATTCACGAAATTTTTTGGCCCGATCAGGTTCAGAAAGCTCTTTGATTGGCACCTGAATTCAATAATAAAAAGCTATTTTCTTTTGATTAAGGGTCTAACAATAAGTGATCAACTTCATTCTTGGTACATACGATCTATTCATATTACGTAAAAGATAGACGGTTGCGATCAGATTTTTATTATTAAATATGAAGCCAAATCATCAATAATTCTTGTTCGTTTTAGCTAATCAAAGATTGTAAGAAAAAATCTTAAATGAAACATAAGAGTAAAATATTTGCAAATTGGATGGAATAAAAAATACGTCCATATTTGTGTGAAAAATATAGGTATTAATTTGTGTACCATGTATTGTGTTGTGTGTGGTGGTCCTGTGGTACCATTGCCACCAGAACTTATTTTTTAACTGAGTCCGAATCTCAATAGGTGAAATTTTGTGATGAGACATTTTTTTCAACAAAAAAAAAAAAGTAACCTTCACAAGACTTGAACCCTTGATCTTGTAGGCAAATGTCCAAATTCCAACACCTTACCACTATTGTAAGTGGAGGAGCCCATTTTTGGGCTAAAAATTTGAGAAAATTTGTATGGCATGTTGTGAACAGGTAACGTCGCTTTATGATTCTCTTATAACAATTGTGGTAATATTATTTAATTTTGGTACGGTACTCTACTCATTTATTTTGCAATGTATAACTATCCTTGATTGTGGTACGATATATTTTATTCTTATTACGGAATATTTGGATTAATTTCTTTTGGCACGACATGTTGTGGTAAGCAAACGTTAATTTATGGTATTGTTATAAAAATCGTGGTCATATTATTAAATTTGTGATATTGTAGACATGTATTTTGGTTTGCTATAACAATTATTGATTGTGGTAGAACATATTTTAGTCTTGTTACAGAATATTTTTGGTTGACTTTTTCTGAACGACACATTGTGATAAGAAAAACGTCAACTTATGGTGGTGTCATAAAAATTGTGGCTATGTTATTTAATTTGTGATATTTTACACTTATATTTTGCTTGGGTATAACTATTGTTCATTGTGGTACGACATATTTTGTTCTTCTTATGGAATATTTTGATGGATTACTTTTAGTACGACACGTTTTGGTAAGAAAACGTTAATTTTTGGTGTTGTCATAACAATTATAGTTCTGTTATATAATTTGTGGTATTTTACACATGTATTCTTTTGATACGACACATTGTGGTAAGAAAATGATAATTTTTGGTGTAGTCATAACAATTTTGGTTATTTAATATAATTTGTGGTATTTTGCAAATGTATTTTGCTCTAACATGACAATTGTTAATTCTGGTATGACATATTTTGATTTTGTTACGGAATACCATACTTGTCAAAAAAAAATTTATACGACCCATTGTGGTAAGACAATGTTAATTTATGGTGCTATTATAACAATTGTGAGTATCAGTAGTTAATTTGTGATCTTATACACATATTTGGTTGAGGTATAAATATTATGGATTTTGGTACGAACAATTGTGGTTACATAATAATAATATTTTTTAATTATGGATAACCTGTTAATAACCTGTTCAATAGGTTAATTTTAAAGTAAAAGTCGTAATCATAATCATAAATAAACATTAGAAAACCTAAAATTGACAAAATAAAAAAATTAATTTAGATATACGGTACACCCTGTGTACCATAGTTTCCTCATTTTCTTTATTGAACGACGTTGTTTGCCCCAGATTCTCACCATACTACAAACCAATCACTATAAACCTAGACCCGCTACATGTAGACCATACTAGATTGAAACACCAAGCACGACGAAACGCCACGAGATTCAAATATCACCACGAGATTAATCCCAAATTAATTCCAAACCCAGATTAGTATCGCCAAGCATTTCCCAATACCCCAAACTCCTCGCCGGAACAATGTACAGTACTAAAAGGTTTGAGCTGCTGGGTATTTTCGAGAAAAGAAATAAGGGGCTTTTATCCCATGCATACGAGTGATTTTTCAGTGCCGAGCGAGTATATCATACGTGGTACCCGCTCAGCCTATCCAAGCAGTTCAATACACTTTTAGATGGTTCGGATTGAAATCTTCTCTCTCTTCTCACCCCAACATTTTCTCTCTCCTTTTTCTCTCTCCAAATCTAAGCCGTTCAAACACGCAATGGATGGCTCGGATGCGCGAGTGGGCACCACGTGGTACCTGCTCGGCACTGAAATTTTTTTCCATGCATACACACACATAAAAAGATCATGCTATTTGCAAGGAACTACGCAAGGAAAAACACATTTGGGCCTATTTCGGATCCCATAAAAATCTAGAAAAATATTAATAAAATTTTGAATATTATTTTATGGGGCCCTATAAAAAATCAACTCTAATGGACATTGGTAAGTATTATTCGTCAGGGCGAACTGAGCAATTTCGCCCCTACGAATCCAAAAGTAATACTTACCGATGTCTCTTGGAGCTGATTTTTTACAGGGCCCCATAAAATAATTTTAAAAAATTTATGGATATTTTTTTAAATTTTTGTGGGACCCATAATAGGCCCAAACGCATTTTTCCTTATGTGGTTCTCTGCAAAACTTCCTTGCGAATAGAATTTCTGTAAAACTATACTACTAGGTGCTTTAAAACGTTTCCATTCTTTTCTCTTACCACAAGAATAAAATTCTAAAGAAGTGAGGTATATAGAATTTTATAGAATTACCTATAAATAATTGCTTGTAGCGATAAATTCAAAATGACATGCCGGTACACACAGGTATAGGTACTGTTACCAAAATTCTTGTTTTCTTTCCAATCGACGGATAATCGACGGGAAAAATTGTATCGTAAGCTTGCTGGAATGTGGGTGTGAAAAGTGGAGTTTGGTTCCTTGCCGTATTTCAGGATTTCTTTGGAAACAAACAATGAAGTGGATGAAGTATGGAAGAAGATTAACAAAATGGACTTTATTAACCCTCAAAGTAGAAGAACAACCAATCGAGATGATTGAGTGAACGATTACAAGTTAATTCTACTCCTAGAAAAGAAAATATAAAGGCCTGATTGGCGTTGTTTGTGTGTCCCTGAAACTGCTAATAACTTGTACTTAAATAGGCCTCTTCACATTACATTTAAATTCAAAACTTTCCTCCAAACTGGCAGTTGACAGTTCCTTGAATTCTGATCATGAACCTCCTTCAACTGCCGATCATGCCCACGTTGAGAAAATTATCTCGTTGATTGCGGTTTCCATCCTCCTCAATCGTGGAGTCATGGGATCTGCCTCCATTTGACATTTGTCACCTGATCGACGGTCAAAAGTGTCAAAAGAACATGCCACGTGTAGGCCAATCGACGGACAAGACTTTTTATAGTTTCACCATCGATTTACCTCCATTCAGAATTATTAAGTTAAGTCCATGCTATCTTCACATTTGCCTATTTTTACCCCTGCCACGTGTCACCTAATCGACGGGTAAAAATATAAATATTATTTGTGGTACAAACAATGCCCCCCTTATTTGTTTGAGTTAAAAGAAATCGTTTAACTCGAATAAATAATTCCTCCACCTTTTCCAAAAGGCGTGATTAGTACACGGGGCTCTTCCAACGTATATATATTCTCTTGTTTGTAAAAATTAGGGCACCGTTTGAAACCATCAACGCCTGAATTGATGGCGCGTAAGAAAGCTCCCCAAGGCAAAGCAATGGCTTCCAAAGCTTCTTCAAAATCATCGACTCCTCGGTCAACTCAGAAGAAAACATCAAGCTCTCAGAAAACAGAGACCCCGACTGAGTCCTATCCTCCAAGGTATCCCCAATGCCTACGGGAGGCACCACAGTTTCCTCTCTATTTTATTCCTGTAGTTGGTTGTCCCTCTAGGTTCATACTGGGCCCTATTTATGCTCCAACCCCTCCTGATTCACTACCAACCTTCTATCCAGTGAATTTTGATGAACCCTTGCTTCTTTCGCTCCCAGGTCTCCATCGCACTGGTTGGAATACCAGAGGGACAATCCGATCATGGCCCTCTGTATTCCCATCTTGGACAAAGTGGGTAGACCGCATGAGGGGATACTTACACCTCTCGTGGCGTGCCATGGGAATTTACGAAGCCATAGATCTATCCACACAAGCTTTTGAGTTTAACCCTAATTTGATCGCTGCTGCTGCCTGTTTTTGGGTTGTCTCATCCAATACCTTTGTTTTTCCGTACGGCCCCATGAGTCCCACAGTTTTGGACATTGCTCATTTGACTGGTCTGCCATGTATAGGTGCAGAAGTTAACGCTGCCTTGGATCACCGTCCTTGTGATCCACCATTTGAGACCTCTACTGATAGTTCATGGAGTTATTCGCACTTTATATCCCTTTTTTGCACTTCTGATCTCAGAGAGCCATCCTTTACTGAGAAAGTAGCATTCTATTTGTACTGGCTCAATAAATACATGCTATGTGTGTCTGGTTTAAAGATCACTAAAGAATATGTCCGTTTGGCCATTTGTTTAGCTCAGGATGCCCAACTTGCTTTGGCTCCCTTTATACTAGGGACACTATATAAAGGGCTATGGACATTTACAAATAACAAGATCACCAGTAACTGTGGTGGCCCTTTTTGGATTATCCAGGCATGGCTGTATGCCTATTTTCCATTTCTTAAACCCTTGAGTTATTTTCCAAGAAGGAAAGATGGGGGTAAGTGTTTGAGCTACGCAGAATATTTTTTAGCTCATGAGCCCAGACATGAGGATTCATCCTTCAAGAGGTACTTTACAGCTCTCCATAGCCCTCTTCTCGAGGAATATCCTACCTGGCTGCCTTTCAAGGATTGTAAGTACTCGTCATCACGAATGATTGAACCCATCCTCAAATTTTTGGTGCCAGCCCAAACAGTTAATGAATTTTGGGCTAGTGTTTTGATATCGAGATTCCTGTCGATAGGATTTTCCCCGTCGACCACACGTTTCTCCAATTGCAGCTTCGAAATTTATATGCCAAATCAGTGTGCGAGGCAGTTTGGTCTAACACAAGGGATCCCTGTCCCTCATTCTCATCCGAGGATTAAGGACTTAGCCAAGACGATGCCAGTGGTGACCCAAACTTCTCTAATCACAGAACTAATTGGACAATTCCAAGGCATCAAGGCCAGTTTCCAGCTTGCAAGCTTTGTGGCCAAACCTTCTCATACTCCAGAATTTAGATTGTTTTGGGATTGCATCAAACCTACCATCTTTAACAAAGATTTGAGCAACTGTCTCTTGAGACTTGACCCTGAAGAATCCTCGTCAGGTATCTTTTCATAAAATCATCCCTCTTTATTTTGCAAACATGGGGTCCTAAACTTATTACTTATCTCTCATTATTTTAGTCTTTGAGGAAACTCACGTTTCAAGAGGCCATAAAGGCCAAGACAAAGGAAAGCAACCTGAGGTCTCACTTCCCTCAAGGAAAAGAAGCAAGACCTACCAAGCCCGAAGTACTTTGCAAGATCCTCCACTGATGGCGGATGCAATGAAAGGTCTTGACTCGCCTTATCGACAGGCCAGTTCTCCAGAAATTGCCGAAGATTCTGAGACACTGCTCACATTTAAAAGGGTAAAAATTTCACCCTTCTGTCATCTTATCTCTCTGCTGATTTGGACTATAGACATCATATGTTATTCCTTCTTTATTGATTTATGTCTTTCATATTTAGAAAACAAGGAGGAGACTGCAATTGGCACCCCAATCGGATGATGAATGCAATAAAGATGAAGGTATGACTACCAACCAATTAATTCTTGTCAATTCCTCCTCTATTGATCAATTTGACCTTCCATTTAATGCTCTTTCATTTCTACTATGTCCAGCACCAATTTTGGATGAAAATGTCAAAACTTCTGACATGGACCACAAATCAACCTTTCCAGAGGTTCAAACATTTGATCCAATTACTGAGCTTCTCTTGAGTTCAGCACCACATTCCCCTGTGACTCTGGGAATTGATCCCCCTGTGGAAATAGAGACCATATTTGTTGAACAAACTGAGATTCATTCTCCCATTGAAGGAGACAGAACACTGGAATCTCCTTCTGATCAATCAAGACTTTCTTCTCCAATCCAAGAAGGACTTGTGTCAGAGCCTGTAGAACTATCGGTTGAGGCTACTGAGCTCTTAGAGCAACAAGAAGTTGAAAGGGAAGTCCTTACTCCAGAGTTGATTCTCATCCCCACTACTCCAGTAACTTTTTCTTCACCTGCCCATGGGGCTGATGCTGAGTTGCCCACTGATTCACCTAATTCTGACTTGGACCTTATGCTGACTAGAACCAAGCAATACTCTGAGTTCTATTCCAAGTCCATTTCTGAGTTTTCTGAATCTCTGACTTCTCCACCATCCTCTGAGCTTAGTGAGGAAACAAAAAATGAGATAAAAACCTTTTTTGAGTTACTAGAACTTCCACTGTTGGAGCTTGCCACTACACACTCTGCAGTTTTTTCTAGTTGTGTTGCTTATCTGATCTCCAAGAAAGTTTTCCCATTGTCTGAGCAAATCAAGCTCGAGGAATTTGGCTCAATTGTAAAGGAAAGTCTGACAGTAGCAGCCTACTGTCAGAAAGAGATGAAAAGCAAACAAGATACCCTTGATCAATTTGCAGCCATCTCCACCAATTTGGACACAATGGGGAACAACATACATCAACTGAAAGACGAATTACAACAGATTGAGGATGAGAAGGCAGCCCTTCTTGCTCGCCTGAGTCAGCTTGATGATCAACAAAAGGTTTTATTGGCATGCAAGGCATTGATCAGTCAAGAATTATCCAAAGTCTCCTGCGACGAGCAAAGCACTAAGGCCATCATTGCTATGGCCAACACTGATCTTTTAAAATATCAAGAAAAATACAATGCCACGAACAGCAAGTGGAGCTATTTCTCCAAGTTGTTCTTAGAAACTAGACTCAGGAACCAATGATTACTCTTCTTATCATTTTGGCCTCTATGTTTTAGGCCTCTTGTTAGTTTGATTTTGTATTTCCTTGCAATGCTTAGCCTTATTTGCAGGCTGTTACACTTCTTATTCTGAAATATTGATACTAATTTTGAAGTATGTTTGTTTTATTCCTGTACTTATCTAAATTATTAAAATCTCTTAGCAACTCACGTCCCTAATCGATAGGGAAAAACAACCCTTTCCATTTATTTCTTTTTTAAAATTTGAAACAAAACCCACTGGCATGGTCTGTTCATAGGAAATCATAAAGCCACTAACCAATGCTATTCCAATCCTTGGTAATTGATATAAATTACGGCTAACTATTTCCTTTTTTACCGATAGGATAAACCAATGACAAATCATGGAAAATACCAACCGTCATTTCCTCCACTTCTTGTTAGTGGGCACTGATCATGGGTAATAACTGCTTTTAATTAACTGCTAGGAAACTGAACCGTTGCTCATATTTTTCCATAAATTGGACCTTTGTGAGATAATTATACATCGATTCTTCTCTTTTCAAATTGACTTCCCATCTTGATAGTCAAATTAGCACCATGGACATCGATCTAAACACCCCTTCACCTTCTCTTGGTACCGTCGATCGGCCACTCTCTCCTACTACAGCCATTTCAGGCTGGGATGATCCTTTGCCTCCTAATCCCCCATCCAGTTGGGGAAACAATCCACCCACTGAAAGGGTGATCGTCAGAATGGAGGATCCTCCTCTATATCCAAATTCGAGCGTTCGACGTTCACACGTCAAAGTCAGTTACCAATTTCCCTGGGTCAGAGAGGAACCCCAAGCAATGCTACTAGATTCACTACTTTCTATGCCATATAGGCCAATGCCATTTCAACTGGCAGAAGCAGGTGGCAAGCCAAGCTTGGAGAATCACGAATCCCTTTTCGAGAGGGCCAAACATCAACAAGCTTATTGGAAGGAAATGGTGAGAAAGCCACTCTACCCCGTTGGCTTTTCTGATGACCAACCTAACATCTCTCCCCTGCCTGAGAACCCTGATTGGTTTCAAGAACTAGAGGGTTTGAGGTATAACCCTCCACTATCTCAAACTCATGTTGGGTATTCAATTTATCGAGATTCTGACGAAACCACAGCTAAAGAGCTATTGGCGGCCTTTGCCTTTTTGGATGTTCACATTCTGGAGGAACATGTCCCTTATTTGAACTTCTTATGGGCATGTGAAACCCTTCAATTTTATGAGAGTAGCCTCATTACCACCCATCTTCATGGGTTCAAATCAGCTCTGCCTCTTATAAGGCTTTGGATGAAGACCAGCACTGCTGCCTTCTATGATCCCTTTTGGATTAATTATGAAGTTCAACAAGACAAAGTGGTTAAACTTCATGACAAGGTGCTAGACTTAAACCAGTCCAATTGGGAATTGCCACCAAATTCTTCAAAAGCTCTGTTCAAAAAGCATCAGAACTGGCTTCGGAAGAAAAACCACAAGAGAGCCCAACTCTTGGCTCAAGCTGAAAAGATGGTAATGGCCATGAGGCCATTAGTAGATAAGAAAATAAAAATGGATGCAGAGGCAATGGCTAGGGACAAAGAGCATGCATTCCTGACTTATGCTTGGGAAAAGTTCCATGTTTTTGTTACTTGGAGTTTCCCACACTATTTTGAGATCATTCGGATTGATGCCGAGGGTAACCCTATTAATGCCTGAATTTCCTTTCTAGATAGGAAATTTTATGTTTATTTCCTTTTATGAGCAGGAAATGTAACTTGTTTTATTATAATGAAAAGTTTAGTCTAGGTTTATAGGCTTTTAATGACGGTCTGTTTTAAGTCTGAATTATTTTTCCATCCGTCGATTTATGTGTTCACCCGTCGATTAGCTCCCAAGGGGATGGAAAATATGCTTTTAAATATTTTCCATTGATTGTTCTTTCATGGGCATTTCCCAGAATAGATTCTAACTGATAAGCACCACCTCTTAGAACTTTCAACACACAAAATGGTCCCTCCCAATTTGGAGACCACTTACCAAAATACCCTTTCTTTTTCTTATCTAAAGGCAAAATTGCCTTCCAAACCAAATCACCCTCTGCAAATGATTTTTCACGGACTCTTTTATTATATACTCTTTCTAAATTCTTCTTCTGTGCTTGTATACTGTTTAAAGCATCTATTCTGGACTCTTCCAGTCCATCCAATTCTTGATACATTGCTTCCTCAAAAACCATATTGTTTGGGTCGTAATGCATAGCCACTCTGTGAGATATAATATTAACTTGGACGGGTAAAACTGCAGCTTGGCCATATACTAGCTCATATGGTGTAGCCCTGGTACTCTCCCTCTTTGAAGTCCTATAGGCCCACAACACTCTTGGCAATAGGTTATGCCATTCTCTTGGATTATCAATTATCATTTTAGATAAAGTATTCTTAATAATTTTATTTGTAGATTCTACTTGCCCATTCGCTTGGGCATAATAAGGAGAAGAATTCAAGACTTTAACTCCATATGAGTTAACATAAGTCATTACTTCATGACCATTGAACACAGATGCTTGGTCAACTGTGATTGTTTCAGGAATACCAAATCGACAGAAAATATGCTCCTCAATGAAATCAATCACTTGTTTCTGTGCTACATTCTTCAATGGGATGGCTTCTGTCCATTTTGTAAAATAATCCGTAGCCACCATTACATACTCATGCTGCTGAGAAGAATGAGGAACTATTTCTCCAATCATATCAATTGCCCACCCCCTGAAAGGCCATGGTTTAACAATTGATTGTAAAGGAAAAGCTGGAACCCTTTGAATAGGGCCATATTGTTGACATTTCTGACATCCCTTAGCATATGAAATGCAATCTTTCCTTATTGTTGGCCAATAATAGCCATATCTTTTGAGTAACCATTTCATCCTCTCTCCAGACTGATAAGAACCACAAGTTCCCTCATGAATTTCACCCATAACCGTCATTGCTTGGGTTTTATCAATACACAACATTAATACTTCATCTGAAGATTTTCTGAACAAATCATTGCCTATGATAACATAATTTATGGCCCTTTGCTTTATATTTCTGTCTGTCTTCTCCTTTGGGTTCTCTAAAAATTTCCTTATTGGAAACCTCCAGTCATCAACCAGATTTATTTCCATAACATCAAAATCATTACCATCTCTTTCAATAGAGAAAGGCAAGAACCTCTTTTGGACCTTTATTAATTTTTCACTTTGCCCTTCTGGAATCCTAATCCCAGAAGCAATTTGTGCCATTTGATTAGCATCACTATTCTCCAATCTAAAAACATGTTGTAAATGTATCTCATCAAAATATGTTATCAGAGTTTTAACTTTCTGCAGTTGTAACTCTAATAAAGGATGATTGCACTTATATTCTCCTGTTATCTGTCGAATTACCAATTGTAAATCTCCTGCTACATTTAAAT
This sequence comes from Rhododendron ovatum, assembly GCA_019656835.1. Classification (NCBI taxonomy): domain Eukaryota; kingdom Viridiplantae; phylum Streptophyta; class Magnoliopsida; order Ericales; family Ericaceae; genus Rhododendron; species Rhododendron ovatum. The sequence goes on along the minus strand of CM033792.1, from coordinate 36,923,906 downwards.
ATCTAATATTCAATTCTTTTGCAATCTCTAAACCGATAATCAAAGCTTCATACTCAGCTTGATTATTGGTCAGAATCCTGTTTTCATCTAACTGAAAAGAAAATTGTAAGAACTCTCCTTTTGGGGATGTAAAAACTACACCTGCTCCAACTCCTCTGTCAGTTTTGGAACCATCGAATGACAACTTCCATGGTTTTATTTCAACCATGTGTATCTCAAATTCATCCTTTTCTATTAATATGTTAGGATGATTAGCTACGAAGTCAGTTAAAGCTTGCCCTTTTACTGCCTTTTGAGGCACGTACTGTAAATCATACTCTATTAATGACAACAACCATTTTCCTTGTTTGCCTCTTAATATAGGCCTTGTCAACATATACTTAATGACATCTGTTTGTGCAATTACCTGCACCGTCGATGGTAACATATAACATCTTAGTTTAATAGCAGAAAAATATAACGTTAAGCATAGCTTTTCAATAGGCTTGTATTTTATCTCACACTCATTTAATCTTCTACTAAGATAATAAATGGCTTGTTCATGACCATTTTCATTGTCTTGAGCCAAAAGACAACCAATCGATTGGTGTCCTGCTGATATATACAACTTCAAAGGTTTTCCAAATATTGGTGGCATCAGAACAGGAGGCCTTACCAAGGATTGCTTCAAAAACTCAAAAGCTTTCTGATGTTCTTTTTCCCATTTAAAATCTTTCTGAGATTTTAATTTTAACAATGGGGAAAAAGTAAGAGTTTTTCCAGACAAATTGGAAATAAATCTCCTGAGAAAATTTACCTGTCCTAGAAACTGTTGGAGTTCCTGTTTATTTGTTGGAGGCTGTGCTTCTATTATAGCTTTTGCTTTATCCTTATCAACCTCAATCCCTTTCTTATGAACCAGAAATCCCAAGAAATTTCCAGCAGTAACTCCAAAAGCACATTTCATTGCATTCATCTTCAACTTATATTGTCTCATTCTTACCAGAGCTTGTCTTAAAAAGTCTATATGTTCATCAAATGTATGTGATTTTACCACTATATCATCAATATAAACTTCCATAAACCTTCCAATTAGGTCATGAAAAATCACATTCATTGTTCTTTGATAAGTTGCTCCTGCATTTTTTAATCCAAATGCCATAACCACCCATTCAAATAGTCCAATATATCCTGGACATCTAAATGCAGTTTTGTGTGTGTCTTCTTCTGCAATGTTTATTTGGTTATATCCAGAATAACCATCCATAAAGGAAAGAAATCGATGGCCTGCGGTTGCATCCACTAAATGGTCTACAACAGGCATGTGATACTCATCCTTAGGTGATGCTGTATTCAAATTCCTAAAATCAATGCATATTCTAACCTTACCATTTTTCTTGATTACAGGAACAATATTTGAAATCCATTCAACATACTTAACAGGCCTAATAAATTTGGCCTTAAATAATCGTTCCATTTCTTTCTTTACTTCTTTTTGAACCTCAGATGTCATCTGTCTTGGAATCTGTTGATATGGAACAAAGTCCTCTTTAATAGGAATTTTATGTTCAACCAGTGATCTATTCAAACCAGGCATATCAGGATAATCCCAAGCAAAACAATCTTTGAATTCAGACAACAAATACTTCAAACGATCCTTCATTTCATCAGGTAAAGCAGCACATACATGAAGAATTCTAGGATCTTCCTCTGTTCCTACATTAAAATCCTCTAATGGATCTTTTACTTCTGTTTTATAATCATCAAGTTTAGCAGGAGCAGCCTTAAGATCTTCCATAGCTAATTCCTTAACAGACAAAGGACTATCATCAACTACACAGTCTGCCCAATTACAAGAAATAGGCTCATCAGCCTCTAATTTCCTAGATACAATGAAAGAAAATAATCTCTTAAAAGTAGCTTTTAAAGTAGCTAACTCTTCATTCACATGGCTACGATTGTTACTGATCATGGGAAACCTTTGATGTAGAACCACTAGACCTTAGCATCATGTTAGGTCTAACAAAATCTCTACTTATTTCCTTAAAACCATCTGCAATGTATTTAAGGAATTGGCTTTCAGTAATGCTTATCCCCATCGATTTCACTTCTGAACCTTCCACCTTGATTGGCCATAAGTCTTCATCATATAGACCAGCTTCCACATTGTTGGTGTCTGCTTTAAATGGATGTTTGTCTGCCCAGAAAATTTCCATATCGTCGATATCTTTACCTTCTCCTTGTTTCAGAAATATCAATGCCTGATGTAAAGAAGAGGGAACACACCCATTTATATGAATCCAATCTCTGCCTAACAAGGCATTATAATTGGAAGAAGAATCAATAACAAAGAAGGTAGTATTCATTTTTCTGTTTCCAACTTGTAATTGCAAAGAAATCACATCTTTAGCAGGTGAACATCCTCCTGCAAAGTTTCCCACTGTCACCTCTGTTGGAATCAAGTCTGACTCATTTTTATTCAAGACCTTCATCATTTTCGAAGGCAAAATGTTTACTATAGCTCCATTGTCAATTAAAACCTTACTAATAGGTTGCCCATTAATGTGAACCATAATATATAATGGCTTTAAATGCCTAACCAAGGCATTTTCAGGAGTCCTCAGAACAACCACATCTTTCCCTTTTACATCTTTCTCAATTTGAATAGACTTCTTTTCTGAATCTTCTTTTTGCTCACTTATTTTTACTATGGCATCTGCTCTGTCTTCAACATCTCCTTCTAGGCTTGTAGGTTGATTAGGTTTTGCCTGAAAAGTTTTTGGCAAAACTAAAATCATGTTGCAATGAACTTTAGTAGGGGAGACTGACCCGAATTGAATTGTATCCAATGCTTGACCAAAAGTGGTAGACTTTTGAGAGTCTGCTTCATTCTTGTCGTCTTTGAAATCTTCTTTCATCATGTCTGAACTGTTAACTGACAGAAGATCATCATCCTCATCATCTTCTAACAGTACTTGTTGAAACTCTGCCATTTTTTTCTTTAAACTCTTCTTGAATTCTGCCTTTTGCTCCTTAATTGACAGAACAGGAGAAACACTTGAACTCTGCCCCCCAAGCCTTTGGGTGATGGCTGGTTTAATTGTTTGCCCCCCAGATTTTTCTGCCTCCTTTACCTGTTGTTTAGGCACTATCACAGGTGGTACAGTGGACTCCCTGGTCCATACTCGATTTGGAACTGCTCTAGCCTTCATTTCAGGCCATTGTGTTGAATCCATCATCACCTGTTGATCTCTCCTTTCTCTTTCTGAAATCTTCCTTTGTAACCTTCTTTTTTGAGTATTGGTAATGGGCTCAAATTCCCGTACATTTGGGAATTTGGGATGTCTTACTGTATCCCATCCATGATGCTCCATGTTTGGTGGAATTACCATTCTCCCTTGGTATCCACCTCTGGTAAAAGGCATTCTTCCCCTTGATCTCATACCCCTTGGATAAAAGCCTCTTCCCCTTCCATTCATAAATGAAGGTGGATATATTAGGCCTGTTTCTGGTTTCCCTGGTAATGCTGGAACCACAGGATATCCTTTAAATAGGAATGGTCCATCATCTTCCCCATACCATTTGAGTGATTCAGAAGGTATAAAAATTCCAGGGTCTTCACCTTCAAAAATCAACTCTGGTCCTACATAAATCTGCAAATCACTACTTCCCATGGTATTGAATCTAATGGAACCTTTAGCATAGGTACCGTTATACTCTTTTTCTGCGATGACCTCTTCCCCTTTTTTGATCTCCTCATCACATCTTAGACAAAAATAATTCTCAAACTTCTGCCTCATCTGAACTTCCTCTTCTTCTTCCATAATTTCCTCTTCTTCTTGAATCCTTCTTTCAATATGAGATGCCATTTTTCCTTTCTTCAATCTGGCAGTCACCATGTTGACCTCTACCAAAGGAAAAGGATCAATATCAATCCCCATGACTTCTTTATTTCCCTTAGCATATTGTAACAGACCTTTCTGGATCAAATCCTGCACACAATTTCGAAATGTAACACAGTTGTTAGTATTGTGTCTGAAAGAATTATGCCACTTGCAATAATCTTTTCCCTTTCTATCCTTTTCAGGCGGGATCATATGCCCTGGGGATAAAGTTAAGAACTTTTGATTAATTAGTTCATCAAACAACTGATCAGCTTTGGATAAATCAAATGAGTATTGTCTAAAATTCGCTTGATTTCTCCTATTTGGATGAGATGAAGGCATATTTACAGGCTTCTCAGCCTTTGTCAAAGTATCACAAATAATTGGTGCTTTTCCAATTACTTGGGCAACATCAATCTCAACATCACCTTCTATATCTTGGTAATATGTACCAAGTGACTTATTTTTTCTGTATTCTCCTTCCATCAAAATAGCCTCATATCCAATAGCTTTGGAAGTAAAATCAAATAAGTCTCTGAATTCAGTTCCAGTAAAATGCTTCTTGAAATCATAATCTAACCCTTCCTGGGCTATCTTTACTATTTCTGATTCAGGGATGTAAAAATGACACTGATTCCTAATCTTTTTGAATCTGTTCATATATTGTTCAACAGACTCTGAAGGCTTCTGTTTAATTTTAGTAAAGTCTGCTACTGAAATTTCTGGTGCATGCCTAAAGAATTGAGTATGAAACTGTTCTTCCATTTCTCTCCAAGAATGAACAGAATTTGGAGGCAAGTTAATAAACCAAGAGAAAGCAGTTCTAGTTAGAGAATGAGGAAACAATTTTAATTTCAGAGCCTCATCCAAATCTGCTTCACCTATTTGCAGGCAAAATCTCCCAACATGCTCTATAGTTGATTGATTCTCCTCTCCATTGAAAAGGACTAAATCTGGGATTCTATAATGCCTAGGGAAAGGCACATTATCCACCCAATTTGGATATGGTTTTCTAAACATAGGTTTTTCGATTCTCCGTAATCCAGGACCATACATGTCCTGCATAATATTTGTAAGCTGAGCCCTTAAATAAGGCTCTTGAACTCTTCCAGTTTGATTTGGAGGAACAAAAGCTTCAGGCCTAATATCATAACCATATGGATAATCTTGTCTTTTTACGTTTGGTGGATCATACCCATAGAGGTTTGGATCACCATTAGCCATACCTGGCACATTTCTATTTTCATTCCTAAAAAGATTTGTATAAACATTTTGCCCTCCAAGAGCATTGTTCCCAATATTTCCAGTTTCTGTTCCCATAGGAATAGTGGTTGGTATGCTTTGATAAAAGCTCTGATTTTGACCATTACTAACATTATTTGGAACTCTATTCATGCCAGTAAAAACAGTTTCAAAAGTTGGATTTTCAAATACCTGCGTAGAAGGTATTGCAGTACTACGGTTCGCATATCCACTGGTCTGTCCAGGGTTAACATTTACGTTAACTGGGATTTCCACCGCTGGTTGATTTTGAATCCCTGCTGCCTTAAACATAGCCATCAAAGTTTTGGCTACTTCACTCTCTGAATCATTCAAAACTCTTGCACACTTTTGGACCAAATCACGTGACTCACTCTCTAGACCATTTGGTTGGCCTACTTCTGGACTTCTCTGGTCTGAATTCACAATATTGACTCCATTCAAATCACTTCCACCATTGGTGTTGGCAGGGTTATTGTCATTGTTACCATCTGTTGGCAATTGATTCCTAGTCTTTGGTGCCATTGCTTACTTCCAAATTAGTAATGGGCCCTCCTTCTAGCGCCAAAATTGTTACCAAAATTCTTGTTTTCTTTCCAATCGACGGAGAATCGACGGGAAAAATTGTATCGTAAGCTTGCTGGAATGTGGGTGTGAAAAGTGGAGTTTGGTTCCTTGCCGTATTTCAGGACTTCTTTGGAAACAAACAATGAAGTGGATGAAGTATGGAAGAAGATTAACAAAATGGACTTTATTAACCCTCAAAGTAGAAGAACAACCAATCGAGATGATTGAGTGAACGATTACAAGTTAATTCTACTCCTAGAAAAGAAAATATAAAGGCCTGATTGGCGTTGTTTGTGTGTCCCTGAAACTGCTAATAACTTGTACTTAAATAGGCCTCTTCACATTACATTTAAATTCAAAACTTCCCTCCAAACTGGCAGTTGACAATTCCTTGAATTCTGATCATGAACCTCCTTCAACTGCCGATCATGCCCACGTTGAGAAAATTATCTCGTTGATTGCGGTTTCCATCCTCCTCAATCGTGGAGTCATGGGATCTGCCTCCATTTGACATTTGTCACCTGATCGACGGTCAAAAGTGTCAAAAGAACATGCCACGTGTAGGCCAATCGACGGACAAGACTTTTTATAGTTTCACCATCGATTTACCTCAATTCAGAATTATTAAGTTAAGTCCATGCTATCTTCACATTTGCCTATTTTTACCCCTGCCACGTGTCACCTAATCGACGGGTAAAAATATAAATATTATTTGTGGTACAAACAGGTACGTACTATACCAATAAAAAAAACACGGGACGCTCGCCTGTACGAGATTGAAGACTTTGATTGGAACCAATGATCAAATAGCTAACATCAGTAGCCAAGGGTTGTCATTCAACCGACTAATGGTTGGGGCTCCTCCCACTAGTTTGAAGGGGCGTTGGGCATACTCTAATGGTTGGTACTCGTATAGTTAGTTACTGGCCAAATCATCAATCCATGTGAATATGGGTTGACCAATTAGAGTAATGTGTGTTTCTTGTTAGCCAATCAAATGTCAATTGTATATGGTATAATATATTGGGATTCTTTCTCTGTTGTAATCATCGAACATAAGGCCTTGTTCCGCTAAACATTTTGAGCGTTTTGTCTTTATTTAAAAATTTGTGTTTTTTAATTTGACGTCAAACTTTTGTGGACTTTTGATTTGTCTCGATGAGAGAAATTGAAAAACCCAAATATTATTACTTTTACCCAAATACTTTTAGAAATATCGAAGATAAAGTCCAAAAAGTCCCAAAAGTCGACTTTTTAGGCTTTATCTTGGATATTTCTAAATATATTTGTGTAAAAGTAAAAAAAATTATTTTTTCGCTTTCTTTCGTCAAGACAAATCAATAATCCACAAAAGTTCGGCGCAAAACTAACAAACGCGAATATTTTTTTGAATTAGGACAAACCTCTAAAAAAAAGCCCAAAAAATTAGCATAACAAGGCCTGTGGAAAAGAAAACCATTTCATCTATGAGATTGGCTTAGCTGTGAATAAGCCATTTGCGGAGCTAAACGATCTCAGCAGTCCGTTTCAATATTGGACGGTACAAATTTTAATGAAACTTTTTCGAGAAAGAATTTAACTCTTCTCCGAAAACGTTTCATTAACATCTGAAGTTCGAACCGTTCAAAACTTTTGGACGGTTGCGATGCACCTCTATAAAACTTCTTTACGGTTCCATTAGTAAAGAAGTTTATACCGTGAAGAAGTTTTTCTCTTCATCTATTGTTACTCTAGTTAGAAGTTTGTGAGGCTGAAGTTCACAAAATCTCAATTCATCTTTGTGCAGTGTGGATCTATAAAAAAAATACATAAATCTTTGTGTTGCATGCATAAATATGAATGCCTCGCGGGCAGAAGGATGTTCTTCCTCTTCCATACTCATTCCACCACAATGGGTATACGACGTCTTCGTGAGTTTCAGAGGTGCCGATACTCGTAAAAACTTTACCAGCCATCTGTTTGGTGCTTTAGAGGACAATGGTTTTCGCACATTCAGGGATGACAAAGAGCTCGAAAGAGGAGAATTTATTAGCAATGGGCTATTGAAAGCAATTGAGGGTTCTAGAATTTCTTTAATAGTGTTCTCAAAAGACTATGCTGGGTCGAGGTGGTGCCTTGATGAACTTGTGAGGATCATGGATTACAGCAACACTTTGAAACAGATTGTTGTGCCCATCTTTTATGATGTTGTTCCATCTGACGTGCGGAACCAGACAGGGGTTCTTCAAGATGCATTTGCCGAGCATGAAAAGTGTTTTAGAGAGGGATCGGATGGCAAGGTGGAAAAGTGGAGGAGAGCTCTTAAAAAAGCTGCCGATTTGTCAGGTCGCCACTTGCTGAATGAGGCCAACGGGTATTGTTTTCCTCCCTTGACCCTTATGATATTTACAAGAAAATGACCATAAAACATAACCAGTACGCAGTATTCCACATATTTGGAGGTGCAGGTGGAATTTTCATTTTGTTAGAAGGTTGATTAATCTGAAAAAGTACTTAGTTGACCACAATTTTAGATAAATTAAATTTCAAATGCCGCTGGAGACAGTTCAAACTTTGCAATTATTTGACATTTGTACTTGCCTCAGATCATAACAAGAGAAGGCCTTACTATGCATGACTTTAGATATGCCTAGAAAAAGAACATTGAAATAAGAGTAAGATATTTTGACTGATTTCAAAATCACTGCTCTGCTTGCTGCAAGCTTGCAACTAGTTCATTTGTTTGAGTTTGTAGGCCAGATATACTCAATTGAGACCTTAGTAGCAAGATCCTTCTAAAATGGGTTCGCTCCCAAACGGGAGCTCGAATCGGTGCTCCCAAGATGGGAGCTTGGCGGGAGCTCGTTTCCTCGAGACAGAAGCTTAATGGGCAGTTAAGGCAACTATTCTCTTACTCTTAAGGGAGTTATGCCATTGTGGAAGTAAAATTATGAAAATCTATCACACAAAATGTTTTGCAAATTAAAAATATCTAACTTCCTATAAGTACCCTTTAAGATTGTGAAAATTCTCATCAGTAATCACTTTGTCTTCAATGGTTAAGTATTTAAAGATACTTTATATACATATTTATATGAAATCTATACACGCTCCTTAGGCGCTCCAAACCTTAGGAGCTTCTGGATGTCTCTGCTCCCCCCCACTCCCGCTTCGTGCTACTAAGATTGAGACTACTTTTTTTACCAAAATTAATGTCACGCCCCAAACTGGGTAGGTCAATTGTTACATCCCTAGAATACGACGTGGCAGAACCTAATCCTCACACAATTAAACTTAAACAATCGTTTGAACATAAGTCAAACCAAACCACTATTATTAAAATAATAGGTGCACTATACAACATAGTACAAGAGTCACAAAAATATCACAACCTAAACCAAAGGTACAATCAGCCTCGCTCCCAAAAGATCACAAAAGACACCCCAACGACGACGACGACGACAGTTGTATAGTGGACCACCTCTATTCTCGGACACCTGAAAGAGTAACACATGGAATGCGTGAGCTAACCACAGGCTCAATGAGTACAGTTGAATCATATAAATAAGAACAACTAAAAAAACAATTATGGATCAAGCATAAACCAAATAACTCTTTCAATACAAGTATTCTTCATAGTCCATCATAAGGTCCATCAACTCATCCCATATAGCCAAGGGTCGTTTACCTCCGACCAAAGTTATCACGGTACCGTTACCCTGAGAGTCAACGCAAATAAGTGCATTGTGAAATCAGGGGCCATTCAATAGAATTCCCAATGGTAGGGACACACGCACAAATCCCGTATGTGAGCCAATAATAATATATAAGCCCGATTAGAAAAACACTCCTACATTAGCCTAGTAGCGGGGCAACAAGGCTATCGTAGAATGAATCTCAAAACACATTTCTCAAATATTCTCGATTAATATTTCAACCAAGCAAATCACAGTTCATAAAAAGAGAGTACTTATAATAATTCCAAGCAAATCAGTTTAGTTCTGATCGATATAATTCACATGTACTCACCTTTGAAAACAATCGGATTAACCAGAACCTCAACCTAACTCCTAGGTGGAGCTGATGTGGGCACGAACCTCTCTGAACCTAGCATGATTCACACGGCGATGCAAATGAGTGATTGCAATTTATAACACATCCATGCATGAAGATGCATGCTAGAGATTAAAACTCATTCATGACTTTGTCTCTAATTACCATCTCAATGATCCCATGAACTAATTCAGTTTCCTTTCTAATATTCAGTGCTTAAGCACAACGTTTACACCCAGTGCCTCACCACATACAAAGCAAACCGACTGGAATTTAGGAAAGAAAAAAGTCTTCTATGCTTACACATGAAACAGACACATTGACGCGTCTTCCTAGCATTCATGCTTATCTTGGTCCCTAATTCAATTGCAATACCCTCCTTTATGATTTGGAAAATAACACTTTAGGATATAGCATTAAGACAAAGACTACACACATTAATTTGTCTGTATGAATGCATGCACAATACTACACACAAACGTCATTTCAATTTTTTTTATTAACCATAAAATTGCATGATATGTATGAAATTAGGATTCGGGTCACAAAATTAGCATGATTCATACCATAGTCATGCCTGTTTCTAGATTTAATGAGTACTTATTCTTGTTTCTTATGTTAATTGATGATGTACAAATTGGCAGAGATGAAGCAGAGTTAATTAAGATGATCATTGAAGATGTTAGAAAAGTAAATCCAACACATCTAAATGTTCCAGACCGCCAAGTTGGACTAGACCATCGTGTTGCAGAGCTCAATGCGTTGCTGAACATGGAATTCAATTGTGTTGGCATTGTTGCCATATGGGGCATGGGTGGAATTGGCAAGACTACAATTGCAAAAAGGCTATATAATCTCATCCAACACAAGTTTGAACATAGCGGTTTTCTTGAGAATGTCAGAGAAACTTCGCAGCCACCGAATGGTCTGGTTGAGTTACAAAAGAAACTTCTTTTGGCTATATTAAAAAGAAGTCATGAACTAAGTAATTCTCATGAAGGCATCGAGGTTATAAAGAAGACAACTTTTAGTCGAAAAAAGGTTCTTGTTGTTCTGGATGATGTGGATAATGACCAACAATTGAAGGCACTAGCCATAGATAGATATCGAGATTCCTTCGCTCCTGGAAGCAGAATCATCATAACAACAAGAGATAAGTCTTCGCTAAAAATCCTCGAATTGGGTGAGAAAGAGATATACGGGCCAGAGAAATTGGACGAGGATGAATCCCTTAAGCTCTTCAGTTTGCATGCCTTTAAGGAAGACCATCCTCCAAAAGACCATTTGGACCTTTCATGCCAAATTGGGCATTATGCTAGAGGGCTTCCATTAGCTCTTGAAGTTTTGGGTTCCTATTTCCATGGCGAGAGCATACCTCAATGGGAAAGTGCAATAGCGAAATTGAGAAAAATTCCTGATGATGATGTTCAGGGAAAACTTAACAAAAGTCTTAAGATGAGTTTTGATTCACTAAGTGAGCAATTGAAGAAGTTGTTCCTAGATATGGCATGTTTTTTTGTTGGAATGGGTCAAGATTTTACCTTAAAAATATTAGAAGGCTGCAACATTTTTGCAAAAGATGGGATTCGGAAACTAGCCGATCGGTGTTTCATAAAATACAACTATCATGACCAAATTGTGATGCATGATATGATTAGAGACATGGGCAGAGAAATTGTCAGGCAAGAATCTCTTGAGGATCCTGGGAAGCGTAGCCGATTGTGGTATCCTGACGATGTCCTTGAAGTTCTTAGATATGGCATGGTGAGAGCCATATGCATTGAGATTTTAATCAACTGTTGATGTTTCATTAGTGCAATAATGCTACATGCACTTGTTCCCATTCTAATTCTGATTTATTTGACATGAATATTCCCAATTTTATTTTTTTCTCACCAAGATACTATTTTCTTCTCTCATTATGAGCTGGGTTTTCATATCAGGGAACTGAAGCAGTTAAAGGCCTCATCCTAAACGCTACGGATGTCCAAGTGAATTCCAAGGCATTTGAAAAAATGAACAACTTGTGTCTGCTTCATCTCGATCATGTTCACCCAACTGCTGGTTATGAACATATTTCCAGAAGGCTATTATGACTAAGTTGGAAAGGCTTCCCTCTTGATTGTATACAGTGGATTTCTTATATGGAGAAGCTAGTTGCTCTCGATTTGCGTTATAGCAACCTGAAAAAAGTTTGGAATGGAAACATGGTACATCCTTATTTTTTTCTCTATTCGACATCTATCGCACGGTATATTTTGTGGTAATTAACTTTCCTCGAATTCTTTTGGATAGATTCTGCGCAAGCTGAAGTTCCTTTACCTCAGTCACTGCCATTACCTAACCAGAACCCCTGACTTCTCTGGACTCTCCTCTTTAGAGGAGCTATTGCTTAATAATTGCAAAAGTTTGGTGGACGTTGACGAGTCTATTGGATGTCTGAATAAACTTCTTGTCCTGGGCCTGAAAAACTGTACAAAACTTCGAAAGCTCCCCTCTAGCATTTGGATGTTGAAATCTCTTGAACATCTTGATCTCTCTGGTTGCTCCAACCTAGGAAACGTAGCAGTATTTAAAGGACCGCTATATAAAATTTGGTGCTCATTCTTCTCGTCTTGGACATTGCCACAAAAGGGCGTGGATTCTATTGGGTTGTCACTCACCCCTGTCCAGGCCTCCAGTTGCTTAACGGAATTATATCTGAAAGACTGCAATTTGTCATATCTATCGGAGGAAATAGGGAGTTTAATCTCATTACAGACTCTGGATCTTGCCAAAAACAACTTGAATACCTTGCCGGATGGTATCTGTAACCTTACTTGCTTGAAGCGTTTGCGTTTGGAAGAAAACAATGTGTCAAATCTGCCTAGTGGAATCGGGAGGTTGGCCTCGTTAGAGATTTTGGATCTTGAAAGAAACAGTTTATGTACCCTACCGGATACCATTGGTAAGCTATCTTGCTTGAAGGTTTTGTTGGTTGGAAACAACAAGCTCTCGCATCTTCCTAGTGAAATTGGGGATTTGGACTCTTTGGAGATTTTGGTACTGGAGGGTAATAATGGTTTCCGTGCCTTACCGGAAGGTATATGCAAACTTGTTCGCTTGTGGAGATTGAATTTGAATCGCTGCAACTTGTCTCATCTGCCCAGTGAAATTGATAGGTTGATCTCATTGGGGACTTTGAAACTTGGACATAACATATCACTTACCATACCAGATAGTATCGGGCACCTTCCTTGCTTGAAGTACATCTGGTTGAATGATTGTGCAAAGCTCCGATCTCTTCCAAAGCTTCCAACACGTACTTATGTGCATGCAGTGCGTTGCCCATCATTAGAAAGCCTACCACTTGAATTGGATCAGCTAGGGAGACATTCGGACCATTCGGGATCCAATAAATTAGCTGAGAACAATTATTTATCTAGTCTCTTAAAACAACTCCCCAAGAGTAAGGTACGCTCAGCCTCTCTCACGCATTGGAATATTTTTATAAGGGTGTTTTCCATTAACCAAAATAAGTAGTTATTTTTTAAGTAAGTATTTTTTGAATTAAAAATGATGTATTATGAGAGAATGACATATCTTATAAAGCGATAAATAAGTACTTAAAAGATAAAAAGTTTAGCGGAACGGGATTCCATAAGAAGGTCAAATCATGGTTTTTGTAAAGTCATATGATCGGTATAATCCTTGATTTCTATTCATCTTCCAAGTGCCATTGTTGTATCAGGGTGAGTTCCGCTAAGGGATTTTTTAAATTTTTTTCGTTTTGTCTTTATTCAATTGTTTTTGTGTTTGTTTATTTTGTGACAAACTTTTGTGGATTATTGATTCGTCTTGGCAAGAGGAATTGAAAAAATAATTTTTTTTACTTTTTCTCTAATATTTTTTGTAATACGGCTTGTTTGGCTTTACCTTGAATATTTCCAAAAATAATTGGAAAAAGTCATTTTTTTTTACTTCTATGATTCCTCTAGACAAGACGAATCAATAATTCATAAAATTTTGTCACATAATGAACAAACGTGAAAAAATTGAATAAGGACAAAACAAAAAAAAATCAAAAAATCCCTTAGCGGTAACCAAACCAAACCGAGCCTTGTTTCCCAATCAATTGAGTCGGCTACATGAATCCTATTTTTTCATTGAGTTCTCTATCTACATTAGTAAGCCCAAGTCCTTTTGTATGTTTGAATATTTTCAGGTCAAATCTTAAGAAAAAGATGTTTGTACTCTGACTAAATTCATGATCTATTGGAACAGGGGCTCTCTAAACTTGGGGAGGTTGTTGGTATTCTTGTTCCAGCAGGGGAGGAGGAGCTTCGTATTTGGTTCCCGTACTGTGATGGTAGAGGGCCAAATGTATCTTTTATGGTGCCGCCTTCTCCTTCAGTGAACCAGAAAATATTGGGTTGGATTTTACGCTTAGTAGTTTGCTGGGCTCCCCAAGAAACATCTGACGAATACCCATCGGTATTGATTACAGATGCGATCTGCAATAAAATCCGATGTTGGGATAGAGTATTCCGGATTGAAGTCTATCCCACCGATGTAGATCATGTGTGGCTTATTTATATACCACAGGGTTACGGAGGATTGCAATTAAAAGGCCGTGATGTAGTGGAGATCGAAATGTATCAAGTTGGCCTTGATGGAGAGATCTCAATAGATGTAACTCATCCTAACACGTTTGTAAAGAAGTGGGCGATTGATCTGATTTACGAGGCTGATGAGATTCACGAAGGCAACGACACCTGGTGTCAAGTGGTGTCAATTTAGTAGTAGTAACAATATTCAACTTTTCAAAAAGAAAAATACTTGTACTAATTGTTAATTTATGTTTTCCTAGGGTTTCATTATCAGTTTATCTCAAGTTCTAAACTCTGCCCCCACCGCCCACCCCTCTGTGTGTGCGACTCTCTCTGCGTTTGCGATTGGCTCTATTGTCGTCCCTAGCCGGTGGCCAAGAAAGGTCTTTCTCTCGCACTCTCATTCTCTCTCTCCCGTATTTGTCTTCAACTCTTGTATTGATCACTCATGATGCGTTCAGCATTTTTTGTTCACCTTTTAAAAATATTTTCCCTCTTTTGAGAAAAGAAAAGTTCATATATAGGTCCACAAAATGTCGATAAACGTGTTGAATGAGTTGAGCCAGTGATTAGTTTAATTGTAATATGAAATCTCAGTGTGTTCAAAAACAAATTTTATTTTGACTTATATATCAAATAAGAAGATTTTAAATGAGATTTTAACAAGTCAAATACGGCCTCGAACTCGAATAACTTGATTCTTTTATTGGGCCTAATAAGTAATCATCAAATCATAGGCCGTTAAGTAAATACAAATTAAAAACTACTTATGCTCAAGCTTTGGCCTTGGTTGGATACTGGAACACCATCACGACCAATAAGATCGATTCCATGCGATTTTGTGTATATTATTCCAATTCAGATAATTTATATGACATTTAACCAACTGTGTTTCTATCATTTATCCATTCAAAGCTAATTATAATAGGGTTATTTTGGAGTACCCCTAAAATATCTTATTAGTTCGAAATATTTTTCTGTTTTCAAATTTTCAATTTGGGTGTTTGTTAATGGAATCCAGTCCGGCAGTCCCCATCTCCATGAATATTTGGATAGCAACAGGTTTTCCAGCTGGTTTGGCTTTTACTTAGAGTAACAGCTAATACTTCCATATGAAAGCAAAGAGGTGGTTTAAAAATAGAGATAGGCAGTACCTAATTCTTGACCAAGCAAAATAAATATACTTCACTATATGGCATCTGCATTATATAAGTTACACAAGAACTATATTTTGAACAACAAAAGTCTTGCAACGGGTTAGTAACCCAACGATACTTCCTCACCTCTTCTATATGGAAAGTGAGGGTTCGATTTTCGTCAAGAGTGCGAGTGTTTGGTATGGTAGTTGTTGCTCTTTGGGCTTGTCTCACTCGTATACTGTTTAGCGGTACCCCCTTCCCCATCTCCTAATTAAAGAGTAGGTTTGACATCTATTGAGTGTGTCTTATTAATTAGTGAGAGTCTATAGAAGAATTTTAGGTTTTCTGTTTAATTCACTTGACTGCTGATTTTGCCACTTCCTTTTTTGTTAACGTCATTCCTCTGTAAATGTATTTTTGATGCAAAAATACACTTGCAAGAAAATGACGTTAACAAAAAAGGGAGTGGCAAAATCATTTCTCATTCACTTACCCTAAAGTAGGATTAGCCATATGCATTTATACTACCAACAAAAGTTTAAAAAATAAGGAAATACGAAGTAAAATGCCAAAACAAGTGGACCAAAATAACACAAAATAAATCCTCATGATCCGTGATTGATAAATCTTGGGATCCTAATTGATTCTAATTCCAACATCTATTTCCTATAAGGAATTGGATCATCTCAAGTCCTTAATTTGGATCCTAATTGATTCTAATTCCAACATCTATTTTCTATAAGGAATTGGATCATCTCAAGTCCTTAATTTGAATTGGACGGGAGAGTCTAAATCTGAATCGTCCATTACTGCTATCAATTTGGATCTTCCATCGATTAAGCCAGTGTATCGTCCAAATTTGGACTATCTCATCAAGTAGAGTACAAAACTTGGACTTGAGAGAATCTGAACCCCTCCCCTTAACCTTGCAAAAGCGTTTTTTTTTTTTTTTGTTCCAAAAGTTTTTGATGCAATTCATGAAACCAAAGTTTTTGGTCAGGAACTTTAAAAGTGCCTTTGAAATGCCAATGAGCAGAAATATGTAACTTTTTCTCCTAAATTAATTTAAATGACTTCTTCTTTGTCTTTTTTGAATTATGCTAAATTGGACATCCAAAAAAAAAAATTTCTTGAAATCATTCGTTTTAAACGACAGTAATTTAAAACAGTAAACAATTATGACCAAACGTAAAACAAGGTTCGCTAAAGACCAATTTTTTTTTAAAAAAGTACACTTTTACTGTCATTTTGTTGGTTTTTTCTATTTTTTTAAAACTTCAATATATATATATATATATATATATATATACACACACATATATAACGCCAATCCCTCGACCACCTCGGAGCGATTCAGGGCACGAAAGTCAGGGAGGAGATAGTGGTTAAGAGTGGATCTATGTAAGGCAGGCAAGACAAGGTAGCCGATCGATCGATAAGGTGAAAGAATAGATAGAGCACCATTCATGTTCAGAAAGGGAACAATCTATCTCGAGTAGCTAGAGTTTGATCGTTGGGTAAGTGCATGCAAAACCGATACGATGGGTTCGCCAATTTGGGAAGAGCGCGAGATTAAGGAACTAGATGTGATGTCTATCGAAGAAGAAAAATTCTTTCTAGTGCTGGCCATGGAGTACTTATTTTTTTAGCAATCCGACAAGGTTTCATAATCAATATATATATATTTTATTCCTCTTGTCAAAATGAATACTTAATCTCAATTATTTTGAAGAAAAAAGTAACAAAGCTCATTGGACATCAAGAATACATATGTTGAACATGGCCTCAACCTTGACTCTTGCGTCTCACTAGAGGTCCGGAGTTCGAGTCTCCCCACCTGTGTGTGGGTGTTCTTCCCTTAGAGGGCTTTTTCTTTCTTTGTTTCTACTCTATAATGGGCTTATTTCTAGTATTGGTTGAGTTGTTACGCTTGATTGTCTCGTGGACTCTTACAATTGTTGTAGTATCCCGGGTTTATACTATGTATTTCATATCTATCTCGTGGACTTTCACAATTAATGTAGTATTCCGGCCGGATTTATTCTATGTACTTCATATCTAATGTAAAAATAATCTCTTCTATCGATCGAGAAAAAAAAAAAACAGGGCCTCACTGCGTTTAGAGTAATCAAGTCTAATTACCCATCTCTGATCTCTTATGCCATCTTTGGATCTTTAATTTAAATTAAAGTGCTTTTGATTACTTTTAAGAGCCTTGCTATCCATTTGTATCCAAAAGTAATACTTACTGATATCCCTTGGAATTGATTTTTTATAGAGCCCTATAAAATAATATTCAAAAATTTATAAATATTTTTCTAAATTTTGTGGGATCCGAAATGAGTCCAAACGCGTTTTTTCTTGCGTAGTTCTTTGTAAATCTTTCTTACGATTAGAATTTGCGTACTTCTTTTAACGTTTAATCGATCTCCAAACCTTGTTTATTCAATTTCCCATTTCAATAATCTGCATTATCCCATCATATTGCACGAATTTTAATCATGGTCGCGTGTGGGGATGTGGGGTTGGGGGCCTAAACAAATTAATAAATAATTAGTGCTAATGGGAGGCATTGAAATTCACCAGGATTCGTTTGATTGGTTGGTGGATTTGTTCTCCACATAATTGATTAGTTCGATAGATCCTTGGGGTCAGGCTGCAAGAAAGAAAATTTCTTGTAAATCTCTTAGTTTCGACATGGATGATTTGCCTTTGACCAAACTAGATATGGAATTAATCAAAGTGCGCATAAACTGGCCTGAACACCCACAATCATCGAAAAAAAGAAAGAGAGGAGGCATTCAATTAGTAAAGCAGCTAGAAGCTATTACCGTGACACTAATGAAAAGTTAAAATTAATGTGAAAAGGAATCTAGTGGTTTATCAACTCGATCAGAGAGTAACCTAAACTAGTACTCCCTCCGTCTCTTTTTAAGTGTCCTGTTTTGTACTTTCAACTTATTAAAAAAACATCATCATTCTACCTTTCACATCAACTTTTTCCTCCACTTTTCTTACTTACCCATCATCATTACACTTTTACTCACTTACTTTTCAAAAAGAAATATACTTTTAGGGATAAAATAGACAATGCACCAACTTTTACTTACTAACTTTACAAAATGGACACTTATTAAGGGATAACCAAAAATGGAATACAGGACTATAAAAAAGGGACGGAGGGAGTAATGTAAATCAATTATTTGGGCCAGGTTAGTTGAGCCAATCAATCATAAGTAAACAGGTTGATTGAAAACTTGGTAGAAATTTTACTACCATTTGTTTGTCTATTTTTGATATTTGTGTCAGTTTTCAATCACAAATCTTTCAATATAAATCTCAAAAAAATATGCAATATGAATTTTATTTGATAGGTACATTCTCGATTAGTTTTATAATACAAAAGTTTCAAAATTATAAATATTATTATAAATTGAAATATATAAGCAATTAAAGAATAACACTGAAGAAATATTCAAAACTTGAATCGAAATCAAAAACAAATCAAGAACCAGAGAGAGGTAGTCAAGAACTAGAGAGAGAAAATGGAACTCAAAATAAATTCCCCAATCTGTTTTGTTACCCGTACAACAGAAGCTATTTATATGCCTTTTTACAACTAATCCTAATCAACACACTAATACAACTGTTATTACAACTAATCCTTATTAACCGACTCTAATCAATTACTAACTAACTGATGACCTGGCAATAGAAGTTGAAGTCACTGACGTTGAGCTGTAATCCTTTACACCCCCATTCAAACCCATGGGAAGATCACTGACCATGAGTTTGGTCTTGAGCAACTGAAATCGAGATACAGACAAGGCCTTAGTAAAAACATCTGCAATCTGTTCCTCAGAAGAAATATGATGCACAAGAAGCTGTTTTGATAACACTTGCTCTCTAATAAAGTGATAATCAAGTTCAATGTGTTTTGTTCTAGCATGGAAGACAGGGTTAGATGCTAAAGCAATAGTAGAGGTATTGTCACACCATAACACAGGTGGTGAAGAAGAGAAAACATGCAATTCAGTAAGCAGTTGTCTAATCGAAACTAAGTCACTAGCAGTTTGTGCCATGGCCCTATACTCAGCTTCAGTGGAAGACCGAGCCACTGTTTGCTGCTTTTTTGCACACCAGGATACCAGATTAGAACCTAAAAAGATAGCAAAACTAGTGGTAGATCTCCTGTCAATAGGGTCTCTGGCCCAATCAGCATCTGCATATGCAGACAAAGATAAAGACCCTGGAACAAAGTTCAAGCCTTGAGTAATAGACCCTTTAATGTAACGAAGAATCCTTTTGACTGCTATAAAATCACTGAGCCTAGGGAAATGCATATGCTGACAAGCTACATTCATAGAATAAGATAATTCTGGCCTTATGAGTGTGAGATACTGTAAAGAACCCACAATTGTTCGATACAAAGTGACATCAGGAAACACAGAATCAGAGCTAGGAATGCCAGGCTTGACGGAAGAAGGAGAATCACTAGGCTTGCACTCTGTCATTCCTGCCTTATGTAAGAGCTCATGAGCATATTTGGTCTAAGATAAAAACAAGCCTGATGTGGTGGACTGAACCTCAATCCCTAGAAAATAATGCAAGTTGCCCAAGTCTTTCATGACAAACTTCTTACTGAGCAACTGAATGAGATGAGAAATATAAGCTGAATCTGAACCAGTTATCACAATATCATCAACATAAATGAGAACAAGAGTCAAAGAAGAAGGTTGCTTGAGAAGAAACAAGGAGGTATCTGCTTTACTAGATGAGAACCCCATCTGAAGAAGATAACTGGAAAACATGGCATACCAAGCCCTGGGAGCTTGTCGAAGACCATAAAGAGCTTTATTAAGCTTACAAACATAATCTGGATGTTAGGGATCCTTGTAACCCAAAGGTTGTTTCATAAAAACATCTTCATCAATAATGCCATGAAGAAAGGCATTCGATACATCCAGTTGTCTAAGTGGCCACTGATGATGTACAGCAAGACTGAGGATGATCCTTAAAGTTGGTTGCTTTATGACTGGACTAAAGGTCTCAGAAAAATCCAAACCGGCAGCTTGTTGATTTCCATTAGCCACGAGTCGAGCTTTATATCTAGCGACAGTGCCATCTGAATTTTTCTTAATCTTGTAAATCCATTGGCAACCTATTACATGACCATTAGGTGGAGGAGGAACTAAACCCCAAGTGCCCTGTTTGACTAAAGCCTCGTATTCTTCTGCCATGGCTTTTTGCCAAACCGGATGATGAATAGCTTGAGGATAGTGTGAAGGTTCAGTGAGAGGCATAGGTGAAAGAGAATCAGAAGAAGCAGAAGTAAAAAGAGAGAGAGGATGTCTAGGTTTATAAATACCACTTTTTGATCTAGTTTGCATAGAGTGACCAGAAGAAATAGGGTTAGGAGAAACAGTAGAACGAGAAGGAACAGAAGAATGACTTGAAGAGTCAGAAAGAGCAGAAGAAGAAACAGGAGAAAAGGAAGAATCAAGAATAGGAAAAGTACCCACCTGAATAGGAAAAGAAGAACAAGAATCAAAAACAGGTATAGGAGTGGGATGAGATAAAACTATAGAAGGGGAAGAAGGAACAGGAACAGTGACAACAATATCATCAAAACAGGCAAGAGGAACTGAAAAGGATTGAAGAGATGAATCAGAAGATGTATCGGTATTAGACTGAGGCATAAGGTTGGTGTAAGGAAATTCGAATTCAACGAATTTCACATGTCTAGAAATATACACCTTATTTGTAATGGGATCAAAACACCTATATCCTTTAGAAGTAGAACAATATCCCAGAAAAACACAAGGTGTTGACTTAGGTACAAGTTTGTGAGGTTGATAAGGTTTTAACCAAGGAAAACATGCACAACCAAAGGGTTTAAGAACAGAATACTCTGGATTAGTATGAAAAAGAAGAACAAAGGGGATTTGAGACTTTAGAGCTGTATGAGGTAACCTGTTAGCCAAGTATACCGTGGTGATAAGAGCCTCTAACCAAAAATGAGCAGGCATTCCTGCTTGCGTGAGCAGAGTTAAAGTGGTCTCCATAAGGTGCCTATGTTTCCTTTCCACAACCCCATTTTGTTCAGGTGTATGTGGACAAGAAGTCTGATGAAGAATACCACTAAGAAGAAACAAACCAGTCAAAAAATGATTCACAAACTCCTTGCCATTATCAGACCGAACTGTTTTGACTGTGGTATGGAACTGATTTTCAACAAAGATTTTGAAATGAGCCAATGTAGTTTTAACCTCAGACTTGAAGAATAAAGGAAAAATCTAGGAGTACCTAGTGTAGTCATCAATGATAAGTAAATAATACCGACAACCTTTGACAGAAGGTATGGGTGCAGGACCCCAAACATCAAGATGTAAAAGGTCGATCAAAAGGTTGAGAAGAATGAGTTTTAGACAAAGAAAAGGGCAACTTATGACTCTTTACTGTACTACAGCTATAACACTGAACATCATAGGGTTTAGAAACAGGTAAACCATATTGCTTGATTAATGACTAAAAAAGATGAAGACTAGGATGCCCCAACCTCTGATGCCATAAAATAGCAAAAGATGAAGCAGAAATGGTAGGATGAAAAAGAACAGTAGAAACCTGAGAAGATGTAGGCCTAGAGAAGCTCTGGATAGGGCAAAGACCCTGATGACATGGACCCTTGAACAAAATTTGATGTGTGTGATTGTCCTGAATTGTATAACCAGAAGAATTAAAGGTAAGGGAACAATGATTGTCTTTAGCAAATTGAAAACAGATAACAGGTTATGTGTTATGGCAGGAGTATGCAACACATTAGTAAGTTCAAATTGAGCCTTAGGAGTGGGAAGAAGTCCTATACCAGTACATGTAATAGGAAGAGCCTTACCATTTCCAACAACCACCCCTCTCCCTGCTGTGTAAGGTTGAGTTTGTGTTAAGGCTGAAATATCAGGTGTGACATGGTTTGTGGCCCCGCTATCAAAATACCAAGGCTATGGCAAGGAAACACCACCAACTCCAGAACCTGTAGGATATCCAGAATGAGCAACAGCAAAAGCAGAGGGCATATCACTAGTACCTGAGATACCAGGAACTGAGTATCCTCCATTATAACCAGAATCAAAGTTGTTGGATGAGCCTGAAGAAGAACTTGTAGCAGCATAATGAGCTTGAGGATAACCTGGACCAGAGCCTTGAGGAAACACATGAGAGTGAGACATAGGCTGAGAAAAGGCCTGTTGAGTAGAGAAACCAGGAGGTTGTGATCTCCAAGGAGTAGATAAAAAAAGACTAAGGTGGAAGCTGTTGTCCAGTCTATGACATTAACCATGGAGGTGCAGTGCTTGAATTTCTATAATAGCAAGTCCTGGCTGAATGATTATCTTTACCACATATCTGACATGCAGGCTTGGAGAAAGAGTGAAAATTCTGAGAAAACCCTGGGCTTCTTGATCTATTCTTGTTGTTAGATTGAAACCTAGGGCCAGGCTGTGGGAAAAATGGAGCAAGAAATTGTGGTTGAAACATTTGTGCAGGGGGTTGGAACACTGGAACTTGTGATTGAAACGGAGATGAATGAAATGCAGGAAGCAACTGAGGATGTAAGGACTGCAAAGGGTGTTGTACTGCAGCAGCACTTGTAGAAGAACCAACACCGGACGAAGAAATAGATGGTTCAGACACATGTAACCCCTGTAATTTTTGTGTAGCAAGAAAAACATTGCTTGAGGCCTGGTCTCCCTTAGACCGGAGAAGAATTTGTTTCTCCTCACCTTTGAGAATGGATACAACTTCATAAAATTTCAGGTCTCTTTGTGTTCTAATAGCAGACTTGATAGGATCATAGTCCCCTGGCAAACCGTTAAGCGTATGAAATACCATATCATCATCAACAACAAAATACCCCACGACACTTAATTTTTGAGCACAAGCCTTGATTTCATCAATATATGCCTCTAAGGTTCCAGTCTTGCTAAAACTAAACAATTCTCTCTTAAGTTCATGGATATTTGACCTAGACATGGAATTAAAACGTTGTTCCAGAGAGCTCCAAACTTCAGATGCATGTTCTAACCCCAGAACATGTGGTAATGTGGAAGAAGACAATGAGGCAGTAATACAAGAAAGCAATTGATTATCTACTAGCTTCCATTTCAGAAAAGCAGGATTTATGACAACATTATTACTCGCATCTGTAATTTGTACTGGTGGAGATGAAATCGGGCCAGTAACATAGTCAATAAAGCCATTGGCACGCAAAGCATTTAGTACCTGAGTCTTCCAAAGTAAGTAATTGTCACAACTCAATTTGATGGTGACCAAAGAGTGAAAATTAGATACCAGAAAGGCCAGAGCAGGTGGCATTTGAACTCCATTGTCAGAGGAAGAGCTTGCTATTGGTGTAGAATTGCTTGACGGAGTACTCCCAGCCATAAACCTGAAACCCTAGAAACCGAAATGAGAAGCGATAGAAACAGAGAGGTGAAAAGAGTCAAATTGGATCGAGGACCTTGGTCGCTAAGGCTTTGATACCATGAAGAAATATTCAAAACTTGAATCGAAATCAAAAACAAATCAAGAACCAAAGCGAGGTAGTCAAGAACTAGAGAGAGAAAATGGAACTCAAAATATATTCCCCAATCTGTTTTGTTGCCCGTACAACAGAAGCTATTTATATGCCTTCTTACAACTAATCCTAATCAACACACTAATACAACTGTTGTTACAACTAATCCTCATTAACCGACTCTAATCAATTACTAACTAACTGATGACCTGGCAATAGAAGCTGAAGTCACTGACGTTGAGCTGTAATCCTTTACAAACACGAGCAACGAAAATAGACAAATAAAATGGGACAGAGAGAGTATCATCTAAAGAGTAGGAGATATGCTAGAGTACAGGCTTTGGGGTAAAAAATCGTATCACGCTGAGTATGTAGTAGCATCATGGGGAAAAATATCTTAAAGACAGTCGGTATTATTTACTACGAAGTAATCTTCTTCTTCTTTTTTCTTAATTTTTGGGATCATTCACTCGTATCAACCAGAGGAATCAGAAAAAAATAATAATATAGACCAAAATTGGAAAATGTTCAAATAAGACGATAATAAAGACAATAAAAACAACTGTTCGAAATTTATTGTTCTACTCGAAAATGCTTGGACATTCCAGGCATTGTCCACTTTGCTTGGTTTTTGGAGAAGTTTTATTAGATATATTGACTCTTGATAGGGCGGTTAAGAAATGGGTTCCTTTAACGTGCTTTCACGTTACATTTCTCAATTAATTATACTACTTTTGGACTGTGATTAGTAGTATCAAGCTGGATAGATGTCCTTGATTTGTATTTTATTTTAATTTGATCCGCAGAGGTCCTTGATTGGTGCATAAGTTTATACGCTAGGGGTGTAGTAGGTCAATAAAATAAAGCCTCATTTTAGAGCCTCTCCAATCTACTCTTCAAATAATAATAATAATAATAACCAAATGTTGGATTTTTTGACTTTTGTGGAGTTTTGAAGACTCATTTTTGTAGTTTGTAAATTTTTGACCCGCAATTCACTCTTTGAAATTTTAGTCTTTACTGTACTATTTATTTACAGTCTTGCTAACCTCTGTCCACTAGACTGAGGATAATATGCTAATAATTTCAAATAAGTTCAGATATCAATACATATCTCACGGATATTAACACGTTTTCACAAATATTTATACGCATTTCTCAGATTTATTTAATGTGTTACTGGCGTAAAGTACTCCAATGGATAACAAAAACAAAATTGCTTTGGACTTGATTTAGTGGCTCTTGAGCTTGCCGCATAGCAAGCAAATATTTTGTGTGAAATTTTGCTCTCTCTTTAATTTGTAGATGACATAATTTTATTGGCTCTAGTGAGATAGTACTAGTTCTCTCCTTATCCCTCAGAAAATGGCCCAGTCTTAGGGCAATGCCCAAGAGGCCGCAGTCTTGGACCTCCAAATTTTGGGCCAAATTAGGACCCCTTCACAGTCTTGGACCTCCAAAATTTGGGCCAAATTAGGACCCCTTCACATTTAAATAAGTATATATATTATTTGTTCGTGGTGCTAAACAACTGCCTTTGTTGGTTTAGCGGTAAGATGATTCCATACATTAATTAATGAATGTCTTGAGTTTGATTCCTAGCAAAATACCTTCTTTGTAAGTGTTTTTTTGCAAAAGAAAAAATCTCAACCTACGCAATTGTAGCTGCTATGATTTGAACTTGTCAAGAAGGATATATATACAAGGCAACCACTTAAGCCATCGGAACCAAAGCGTTAAACATGCTCAATATAGACCAAAATACTTATATAATAAACATTTGTATTATTGTTGTTTAATTCTAAAAATATGTAGATTATAGGGTCCCATTCCAAGACGTCGTCTCACAAATACCTTGGACCGACCCTGCTCACAAATAAAGGTAACAAACTAATTATCCTTAGGCACCCCTAAGTCTCACATGACCTAAAACCTCAAACACTCTAGAGACCTGTGATTGCGGGAAAAAATCTAGCATGTGCTATAAGAGGGAAAATAAACTTAAGGTCAAACTTGAATTTAAAATTCTTTGAGGTCAAGGTGAAGAGCAGAAAAAATTAACGGTTTCTCTCATAATTATAAGAATCTCTTTCAAAGATGTGGAAACAAAGGTTAAAAGTCATGTGCTCAATCAAATTCGTTGATTTTGTTGTCTGGAATGTGACCTTCTCATTTTTCTTATGGGACCTGTTCGATTCTCAGGCCTGTTCAATTAAGATTTTTATTTTTTAACTAATTATTTTTTGTTTTGCGAGATAGGTCATACTCTCATAATACATTACCGTTATTTGAAAAATAAATACTAGTTTTCCTTAGCAAAACAGGGCCATTAGGGAAGGGAGGTAAGGAACAAGGATTTTGTGAATATGTGGACCAACATGTCTCTTTGAATAAATTAGTTTCATGTTGTCACGCGAAATAAAAAGACGAGACTGTGCTAAGATAAGATTATTGATTTATTTAGTACCCCCAATATAAGGAATGTGATAACGGGAAGGTATTCTTTAGCCCGACCCTTAACAATTGTTTATGTCTTTATCTCAAGACAAAATAATGATCATTTACCATTTATTTCGTTTTTGTCACGCTCTAATAAGTCATAATATGCCATGTACAATTACGTCTAATATTTTAGGAACCCGCATGTCCCATCTATTTTTATTCTTTTTTTTTTCACATTTGTCAACCTTTTTGAAAGGGAATTCTCTGAAGAGTAAATGAATTACGGGAGTGTATTACACGTAAAAGATTAATTGGTCTGTGATATAAATGTTTTTATCTATCTGCCACATCAATTAACAATCAAATGTGTGTTTGTTTCAACCACCGTGTAAGTGGCCATATAAAGGATGAGATGGTTCACTTAAGGAGAATCTGTTCCAAACTCATGAACGATGGCAACTAAACACGAGGGTTGTGCTCGTTGCGGGACTTAACCCAACACCTTACAACACAAGCTGAAGATCCCTTTAGAATTGCAACCTACCTTTTTCGTGATTTCTTTCCATCTTATTGTTTCTCCACAAAAAGTGTTAAAACCAAATTGGCTTGGAATGCGAGGGCGTGCCAGGACAAGTCTGTCCGAATTGTTTTTAAGGCCTTCGTGCCTCAAAGTCTGACTTCTATCGAGTGATCGTGCTCGGCCTAAAGGGTAAGGCCTCGTGATGATTCGTTGGTTGCCTTGTCGGGCTAAGGACTTGAAGTATTTCCCACTCGCTGCTAGAACAATGGAAAGAAAGACAATGCAGTAAAAAAGGATCAAACAAACTCCATTAATCGATTCAATGAAGCTTGGGTACAGGAAATGTGATAAAACTTTAACTAGTTTGAAGTGAATACATGTAATGCTTGAAAGAAATGGGAATATAGGTGCATAAGCTGTAAGTTTTTGAGGTCGTGGACCGCTGCCAAGGCCTCCAAAACTGAGAATTATAGGAAGTACAGGCCTTGAGCTGCTTCCAAATACTCCAATGCATGGCTGCCATGTGGCCTTCTAGTAGAGGTCTAGGCTTGAATAGCTTCAAAATGGTCCAATGAGGGGCTATTCTCTGAACAAAACGTGCCTTTCACTTCAAGAGAATGGCAAAGGCCTGAGAAACCTCTATTCTTTCTGCAAAAAGGATTTCCGTTCCTGCAGTATCCAAGCCTTTGAGCTGCTTCAACACTCAACCTATTGCTTGAGTGGATTCCCCCCGGGCCCACCACTGCTGAAGACCAACATTCTTTTCATTTCATTGGACCTTGCATCTCTCGTGGGCCTTCAAATCTTCTGAACCTGGTTCTTTTCGGAAGAAGAATCGGGAACCAGAAGCTCGGGCAGATCTGGGTGAGCTGCTTGTGAGCAGCTTGCCTAGGTCTGTAAGAGTTATGCACTAATATTTTCATGGGCTACATGCGTGCCACCTGTTGCGTGCCTTGCATCATTTTGAAAAGCAGGGTCCCACTAGTTCAGACTTTGAGCTGTTTGTGAGCAGCTTCCCCAGACCTGTCTCAGCAAGAATATTCTAGGCCATCGAGCTGCTTGAGAGCAGCTTCCAGGCCTTTGAGCTGCTTGAGAGCAGCTTCTAGGCCTTTGACCTGCTTGTGAGCAGTTTTAAGGCCTTTTCTTACTTTATTCAAGGCTTTAAACGGAGCTGCTAAAATGGTGGGCCTTTTTCGTACTTGGACCTGAACTCATAGGTGAGTAATGGGCCTTTGCCCATTGCAAGCCTTCTAAGCTTAAGCCCGATGAGAAAACCAAGGCCTTTACTGATTTGGGTTTGATATCGAAGGCCTTGCTTTATTGTAGTGACATGCTTTTAGGTTGGGCTTGGACGAGACAAGCTGACTGATCCAGGCCTTGGGCCTTTAACTGATTTGGACCTACTGAAGGGCCTCATCTTTTCTAAGAGTCGGGCCAAGCCTGATTTTTATTGGAGTGGCATTTCGGCCCAAATACCAACGGCAACCGACTTTCAAATCCTTCCCAAGCCTGAAGTTTTCAGCGAGGGCTGTCTTTGAACCGACCAATCGGCCTTCTGATTTTCTGGCCAAAAATGGGTGTAAACACTTATATCATTAATTTTGTATTGAAAGAGTTTTGCCAATTCTAAGAAATTTTCCTTTTCGATCGTAGCAAAATATCTTCCATTTTTCCTTCGAGTAGATTCTTCTTTTTGGTTTCCAAAGAAACGTAGTTTTGTTGCCTTAAATGGGTGATTAATCCTATGAATCCGGTGCCAACGGCTAACATTCTCTCAGAACAACATTCTTGTTCAAGCTCAAAAATAATATGTTTATGCAAATAATTTTTCTAGCAATATGTATATTGTTTGATAGATCTCATTGAGATCTTTTGAACGGTACAAAAAATTAATTTTCATTTATATTATTTTTGAATTTGATAATGTGAAATAAGTACTTTTTTTTTAAGATTGAGTAATAAATTCTTGAAAGCCACAGATCGAAGTTGACAATTCCAATCAGCTAAACACCCAGTTTGGGTCATCTCTTACTATGTCCTTCGCCCCCTTTTTTGATCCGAGTTTAGGAGCAATTGTGATTCAAATTCCTGGGGAAACAAGGATGGGGTGATGAAGAGGAAGAAAGCTTGCTTCACTTCTTGAGTTATGTGTTTTTAATAAACAGTTGCTACCGAATGATCGATGCAGCGGTTAGGCATCCTTAGATGAAAGAGGTCTTTCAGGATTGGTCGTTGTGTGTGACCACCTCCTTACGTTGCCCACTTGGAGCGGGGCTTTAACATTCTATGGACCCGCTGTAACATCGAGATGGTGTTGTAGCTTGCTCTCTTACTCCTATATATGTCCAAGTACAAAACAGGGGAATCAGTTAGTGCCTACTATCCGATTTTCATAACACATTCCGATGATTAAGTCGGTTGTCACTAGAGAAGGAAAAAGTATGTAATCCTCATATAGCTAGTGATGGTATAGCTTTCTAGGGTTTATGAAATGCATTTTACAAAGAAACTGTAGTTGGTCATCACGTAATTCCGTGCTGAGCATGTAAAAATGAAATTTGGCTTCTTTAGTTCTTCTTCTTTTTTCATTTTTTTTTTAATTCCACTACAAACTAATGCACATAGCGATTTCTTGTATAATGTATCTGGGTCAAAGATTTGTGAATTGGTTTAAATAGGACAAAGGCGAGCAATGTAAAAAAAAATAGTAACTTATTGATGACATCAAAATTTCACTAAGCAAGATGTAAGCTCAAAGGTCATAAAAGATAACAGAGTTAGTAGCCTGGGAGACAACAAACAATTTGGATGTACCACTTTTATTTTCTAGAAAGAGCTCATCATCAAAACTCCATATACAAATGTAACAAGAGTTTTGGTAGTGTTCATAGATTGTGCTTTTGAGGTGTGTGTGTGTGTGTGTGTGTATATATATAATTTCTACTTAGAGTGGCTGAGTCAATATTCAGAAGATTGTATCTCCTTTAATAGACAAAAGGATTGCGATTTTTGTTCAGAATCGGATATCCATCTTCGACGATTACATCAAGCGCCGTTGAAAATATGTTAATCAAGCTTAGCACAGTCCCATGATGCAATCCCCAATTTGTATCAATAGCACAAATAATTAAGAATGCTCTCTTGATCGAGGCATCGCCCACATGTAATCTTATCATATAGTGTACATATTATGTTTTTATTGAAGTGTTTAGGCATACAAAAGAAAGTTATGAAAACAGCATATAGTGTACACCGACTTGTGTGGGATCTAAAAACGGGTCTCACAAATGATCGGACCGTTCAATTTGATTAAAATATTTCTTCAGAATCTTTGTAAAAAATACTCCCTTGGTCAAATCTCGGTAGGGATTTGATCAATTCGTTCACTTTGCGATTTTTGAAAATTGAAGAAATTAATTAAGCCATAATCGATATCCAACTGAACTTATTTTTTTCAAACACTCTTTAAAAATATTTTAAACAATAATTGACTTTTATTATTTGTACGATACCCCGAGGTGGATTCTTAAAAAAAAAAAAAAAAGTGTACATTTGGTGGCTGACATGTGGAAGTGCATTCCACGAAAATTCTTGGCAAATCAAACATCAAAAAGTAAGTAAATGCTAGTAGGGTACAATAATTCAAATGTGCCTTTATTCTACGCGCAAGTCCGTCCACTCAGACTTTATCATTAGTTTTCTTCCCACTTTCCTCTTTTTACAGGGTTATTATTACCGAAAATTCTAACACCACACTCATTTACACACTCATTCACACACTCACACTCACAACAAGGGTGGAGCCCGCACACAATGGATGTGTAGTGTGTGCAGGCTCCACCCTTGTTGAGAGTATGAGTGTGTGAATGGATGTGTAAATGAGTGTGGTGGTAGAATGATTGTATTATTACTTGCCTGGAACTTCCCAAGCTGGAGAGCGAGACCCGTTTTTCACTCCAATTCCGAACGACCATTTTCAGTTTTCTCCATTGTTTATGCACGAGATCGAACAATCTTCACTTCCTTCTTCATCTCTGTCTATTGGGATTTTAAAAAATTCAGCCATCGCTCCATGCTCTCTCTCTCTCTCTCTCTTAAAAAATTCAGCCATCGCTCCATGCTCTCTCTCTCTCTCTCTCTCTCTCTCTCTCTCTCTCTCTCTTCCATCTTCGTCAAAGTCCCTCGATTTATTGATTTCTAATGTCGCTTCTATAAACCGTGTTTTTATTTTGCAGATGATGACAGATGGGAGGTACAAACATTGGGAACAATCTCCCTAATCTATTGTGGGAGAACTTCCTAATCTTTTGGTTAGTATCTCGAGAGTATATACATGGTACTCACCACTCATATTTTATGGAGGATGATATGCAATTTTTTTTTTTCATGGTATGCATATCTTTCGTTTATGGTAGCAAATTCTAGTCTTGTTAATTATGCATGTTTATAGCATTAGTTATGCATTCTTTTTAGGAAGTTACGAATGGGTTGTACGGAAATTCCACTACTGGCTTTGGTGTTTATTTTGGTCATAATCTTGTCTCTTGGTGTGCTAACAAACAGCCCATAGTGGCTCGATCACTCACAGAACCTGAATATGGCCGGAGTTATGGCTCACAAAGCTGCGTACTTAGTTTGGATTTACTTTCTGAACTTCATGTTCCTGTGACTCCTCGTGTTCTATGGTGTGATAACTGTTCAGCCATTTCTGGGCTTCTAATCTTGTCTTTCATGCTGGAACCAAAAATCTCGAAATTGACTATCATTCTATTATAGAACAAGTGCTTGCAAACAAATTAAATTGTTCATTGCAAACAAAATTGTTGGTGCTCATAGTGGCCAACTCATCAAATGTCAGTTATATATGGTATATATTGGGATTCTTTCTCTGCGGTAATCATCGAACATAATCAATGGAAAAGTAAACAATTTCATCAATTGTTCCTCTAGTTAGAATTTTGTCAGGCTAAAGTTCACAAAATCTCGATTCATCTTTATGCAGTGTGGATCTATAAAATAAAAATATATATCTTTGCGTCGTGTGCATAAATATGGATGCCTCACGGGCAGAAGGATGTTCTTCCTCTTCCATACCCATCCCACCGCAATGGGTATATGACGTCTTCGTGAGTTTCAGAGGTGTTGATACTCGTAAAAACTTTACCAGCCATCTATTTCCTGCTTTAGAGGACAACGGTATTCGCACATTCAGGGATGACAAAGAGCTCGAAAGAGGAGAATTTATTAGCGATGGACTACTGAAAGCAATTGAGGGTTCCAGCATGTCTTTAATTGTGTTCTCAAAAGACTATGCTGGGTCGAGGTGGTGCCTTGATGAACTTGTGAGGATCATGGTTTGCAGGGAAACTTTGAAACAGATTGTCGTGCCCATCTTTTATGATGTTGTTCCATCCGACGTGCGGAAGCAGACGGGGGATCTTCAAGAGGCATTTGCCAAGCATGAAAAACGTTTTAGAGAGGGATCGGATGGCAAGGTGGAAAAGTGGAGGGCAGCTCTTACTGAAGCTGCCAATTTGTCAGGTCGGCACTTGCTCAATGAGGCCAACGGGTATTTTCCTCAACCCTTTTGATATTTATAAGAAAATGACCATAAAACAACACAAGTACACACTAATCCACATGTTTGGAGATGAGGGCGGAATTTTCATCCTGTTGGAAGGTTTATTAATCTTAAAACGTACTTAGTTTACCACAATTTTATATACATCAAATTTCAAATGCCGAAGGACAAACTTCAAACTTCACAATTATTTGACATTTGTACTTGCCTCAAATCATAACAAGAGCAGGCCTTATTATGCATGACTTTAGATATGCCTAGAGAAGAACTTTGAAATAGGAGTAAGATTTTTTGACTGATTTCAAAATCACTCTTCTGCTTGCTAAAAGCTTACAACTAGTTTTTTATTTTGAGTTTCTAGGCCAGATATCCTCAATTGAGGCTAATTTTTTGGCCAAAATTAGCACTTATTCTTGTTATGGCTAATTCATGGCTAATTCTATGTTTAATGAGTGCTTATTCTTATTTTATTTTTTTTGTTAATGTTAATTGATGCACAAAATGGCAGAGATGAAGCAGAGTTAATTAAGATGATCATTAAAGATGTTAGAGAAAAAGTAAATCCAATACATCTAAATGTTCCAGACCGCCAAGTTGGACTAGACTGTCGTGTTGCAGAGCTCAATGTATTGCTGAACATGGAATTCAACTTTGTTCGCATTGTTGGCATATGGGGCATGGGTGGAATTGGCAAGACTACAATTGCAAAAAGGCTGTATAATATCATCCAACACAAGTTTGAACGTAGCGGTTTTCTCGCGGATGTCAGAGAAACTTCGCAGCGACCAAATGGTCTGGTTGAGTTACAAAAGAAACTTATTTTGGCTATATTAAAAAGAAGTTATGAAGTATGTAATTCTCATGAAGGCGTTGAGGTTATAAAGAAGATAGCTTTCGGTCGAAAAAAGGTTCTTCTTGTTCTGGATGATGTGGATAATGTCCAACAATTGAAGGCTCTAGCCATAGATCGAGATTCCTTCGCTCCTGGAAGTAGAATCATCATAACAACAAGAGATAAGTATTTGCTAAAAATCGTTGAATTAGGTGAGAAGGAGATATATGGGCCAGAGAAATTGGACAAGGACGAATCCCTTGAGCTCTTCAGTTGGTATGCCTTTAAGGAAGATCATCCTCCAGAAGACTATTTGGACCTTTCACGTCAAATTGTGCATTATGCTGGAGGGCTGCCATTAGCTCTTGAAGTTTTGGGTTCCTATTTCTGTGGTGAGAGCATACCTCAATGGGAAAGGGCAATAGCAAAATTAAGAAAAGTTCCTGCTGATGATGTTCTTGGAAAACTTAAGATAAGTTATGATTTGCTTAGCGAGCAACTAAAGAAGTTGTTCCTAGATACGGCATGTTTTTTTGTTGGAATAGGTCGAGATTTTACTATAAAAATATTGAAAGGCCGCTACGATATTTTTGTAGACGATGAGATTCGAAAACTAGCCGACCGGTGTCTCATAAAATACGACCGTCATGACCAAATTCTGATGCACGCTATGATAAGAGACATGGGTAGAGAAATCGTCAGGCAAGAATCCCTTGATCCTGGGAAGCGTAGCCGATTATGGTATCGTGACGATATCCTTAAAGTTCTGAGAGATGGCACGGTGAGAGCCTTATGCATTGAGATTTTACTCCATTGTTGATGCTTCATTACTGCAATAATGCTACATGCACTTGTGCCCATTCTAATTCTGATGTATTTGACATAAATATTCATAGCTTTATTTTTTTTCCTCACAGAGTTACTTTTTCCTTCCCTCATTATGAACTGGGTTTGCATGTTAGGGAACTGAAGCAGTTAAAGGCCTCATCCTAAACGCTACGGATGTCCAAGTGGATGCAAATCCATTTGAAAAGATGGACAAACTGTGGTATCGTGAGCTTGTCCTTGAGGTTCGGAGGGATGGCATGGTGAGGATCACACAGCATGATCTGTTTATCAACTATTCATGTTTAATTACTATTGTTTGCAGTAATGCCACATATGCCTATGCACATTCTTAATTCCAAGTCTCAACTTACATGAATATTCCTGGCTTAACTTTATGCTTTCTAACCCAAGGTACTTTATTTCTCCTTGTTATGCAATGGATTTTCTTATTAGGGAACTGAAGTAGTTGAAGGCCGCCTTCTAAATTTTAATGATCCAAAAGATGTCCTAGTGAATGCTAAGGCATTTGAAAAGATGAACAGCCTGTGGCTGCTTCATCTCGATTACGTTCACCTAACTACTGGTTATGAACATATTTCGAGAAGGCTATTATGGCTAAGCTGGAAAGGCTTCCCTTTGAATTGTATACCATGGAATTTTTCTATGGAGATGCTAGTTGCTCTCGATTTGCGTTATAGCAACCTGAAACAAGTTTGGAATAGAAACATGGTACATCCTTATTTCTTTCTCCGTCCAATATCTATTGCACGGTCTATTGTGTGGAAATTAACTTTCCTCGAATTCTTTTGGACAGATTCTAGGCAAACTGAAGTTCCTTTACCTCAGTCACTGCCATTACCTAACCAGAACCCCTGACTTCTCTGGACTCTACTCTCTTGAGGAACTATTGCTTAATGATTGCAAAAGTTTGGAGAAGGTTGACAAGTCTATTAGATATCTGCACAAACTTGTTGTCCTTGATATGAAAAACTGTACAAAACTTCGGAAGCTTCCCTCTGGCATTTTGATGTTGAAATCTCTCAAACGTCTTGATCTCTCTGGCTGCTCCAACCTAGGAAACTCAGCGGTATTTGTAGGACCGCTAAATAAATTTTGGTGCTCGTTCTTCTCATCGTGGACGTTGCCACCAAAGTGTGTGGATTCTATTGGGTTTTCACTCATCCCTGTCCAGGCCACCAGTTGCTTAATGGAATTAAATCTAAAAGACTGCCATTTGTCATATTTACCGGATGAAATAGGGAATCTAATCGCATTACGGACTCTGAATCTTACCGGAAACAATTTGAGTACCTTGCCGGATACCATTGTTAAGCTGTCTTGCTTGAAGGATTTGTTGGTGGAAAATAACAAGCTCTCACATCTTCCTAGCCAAATTGGGAATTTGGACTCTTTGGAGACTTTGAGACTTGGGGGTAATAAAGGTTTCCGTGCCCTTCCAGAAAGTATATGCGAACTTGTTCGCTTGCGGGAATTGAGTTTGTATGGCTGCAACTTGTCTCATCTGCCCAGTGAAATTGGTGGGTTGACCTCGCTAAAGTATTTGTATATTTCGGGAAATAATATCTGCACCATACCAGATAGTATCAGTAGCCTTCATCGCTTGGATGCCTTCTTTTTGAATAATTGTGCAAAGCTCCGATCCCTTCCAAAGCTTCCAACATGTACTTCTGTGTCTGCAGAGCATTGCCCATCATTAGAAAGACTACCACTTGAACTGGATCAGCTAGGGCGGCGCGTGTTCTATTCAGAATCCAATAAATTAGCTGAGAACAGTTATTTAACTAGTCTCTTGAAACAACTCCCCAGGAGCAAGGTACTCTCTGTCTCTCTCATGTGTTGAATTACTTTATAAAGGTGGGTTCCACTAACCAAAATAAGACCCCTTTCCACTTAACTTTTAGCATTTTTTTATTTTTATTCAAAAAAAATCGTGTTTGTTAGTTTTGCGCCAATTTTTTTTGTGAATTATTGATTCGTCTTGGAAAAGTAAATTTTTTTTCCTTTTATCCAAATATTTTGGAAAATAAACACTTTTTAGAGGAAAAAAATTACAGCAAAACTAACAAATGCGAAAAAAATTCAAATAAGGACAAAATCAACTTATTTCTCTAAACGTTAAGTGGAACACGTACTTAATTTTTTTAGATGAATACCTATTTTTTGAATTAAACGTGGTCTATTGTGGGAGAATGATTTGTCTCTTAAAGTAAGAAATAAATACTTAAAAAAAGAAAAACCTTAGCACAACGAAACTCCATAAGAAGGTAAAATCATATGGTTTTTGTAAAGTCATACGATTGCTATAATCCTTGATTTCTATTCATCTATAAAGTGCCATTGTAATATGAGGTTAAGTTCTGCCCTGGGAATTTTGGACTTTTTTCATTTTGTTCTCATTAAAAAAAATTCGTGTTTGTTCGTTTTGCGATAGATTTTTGTAGATTATTGATTCGTTTTGACGAGAGGAATTGAAAAAATAATTTCTTTTTAACTTTTACTCTATTTTTATTTGTAATATTTAAGGTAAAGCTCAAAAAAATGGATATTTCAAAAAATATTTAAGTAAAAATCATTATTTTTTTCTTTTCCGATTCCTCTCGTTGAGACGAATTAATATTCACAAAATTTTGTTGCAAAACAAACAAATGCAAACAAAATTTAAATAAGGAAAAAAAAAGCCCAAAAATCCCTTAGCGGTGGTATCCACACCAAACCAAGCCTTGTGTCTCAATTAATTGGGGTTGGGCATGAATTCTGTTTTTCTATTGAGCTTTGTCTAGGATTATTAAGCCCAAGTCCTTTCGTATGTCTGAACATTTTTGAGTCGATAAAGATGTTTGTACTGTGACTAATTCATGATCTATTGGAACAGGGGCTCTCTGAACTTCAGCATGCTGTTGATATTCTTGTTCCAGTAGCAGGGGATGAGGAAGTTCGTATTTGGTTCCCATACCAGGATGGTAGAGGCCCAAATGTATCTTTTGTGGTGCCGCCTTCTCCTTCTCCTTCTGTGAACCATAAAATGGTGGGTTGGATTCTACGCCTATTAGTTTGGCATCCCGGTGGATTACATATTCGAGACGTGATCTTCAATAAAATCAAAAAGAGAGGATTATTCAATTTGGTAGTCTTTCATCGCACCGAGGTAGATCTTGTGTGGCTTCTGTATATACCACAGGGTTATGCAAGATTGCGATTAAAAGGCGGTGATGAAGTGGAGATCCCAATAATTGCATATGATAATGCAGTGGTAAAGAACTGGGCGATAGATGTCATTTACGCGGCTGATGATGAGCTTCACAAGGACAACGACTCTTTGTACCAAGTAGTGGGGCCAATTTAGGAGTACTTAGTAACAAATTCAACTTTGACAAATACTCTTATGCTACACATTGTGAGATTTGGACAGTTAAGTACCAGTTGAGATTTGGACAGTTAAGTACCAGTTAAGATCATGTAAACTGGCCTCACTAATTAAGAACTTCCAGCTAGCACTAGTGTAATGTTCTCCTCTCTTTTCAATAGTGACCAGGGTTCAAGTCCCACAGAAAACAGGTTTGAGGTTTAGGGCTATCCAGGGATGGATCTAAAGGGGGGCACGCGGGGGCGGGTGCCCCTACTCAAAATTAAAATATTTTTTATTATATTTTGGATAAATTACAACTGTTTTGCTATTGTCAGTCTACTGGGCTGACGATAAGCACACTAGAAGACAAAGAAAACACGTATTTCTATGTGCTTTTTATATCCTTTAATACACATTTACATACTCACTATTGTCAACCCATTGAGTTGATTTTAGAATTTTCCTAAATTAATTAGCATAATTATGAAAGTGTGCTAATATATAAATATACACACTTGCATATATCTTGAAAATACAAATATAGAATTAGATTTATGCCTGAATGTTATCATATGGTGCATTTATATTTGTTGATTTACGAGTTGTTTGTCTATTTGGAGCTATTCTTTTTTTATTCCCTTTATTTTTAACCGTCTGAGAGAAATATTTTAAAAATAAAGTCATTAACAAACTAGCTCGATCATTCTAAAACTTGTCAATGTTCATTTAAAACATATTTTAAAATTTTTGTTTGAGATTTTGTGCTCATTTTTATCTAATTTAACTTAAGGTACGCGTTATAAACTTTTGTAGTTATTAATGCATGCCTCAATTTGTACGATCTTCCTGTGGTTGACTAAAAAATATAAATTTTCGCCATTTCGATTGACAAGTGCCCCCACTAGGCTATATTCCTTAATCCATCTCTAGGGCTATCGATAAGCCTTTGAACCTCATATTGACTAACATACTAACACCCCGCTAACTCCCACTCATGTATACAATATTAGCCAAAAAAAAAATTTGACCTCACTAATTCTCTCTTTTGTGAAGTAATGGCATAGCCCGTGAATGCCTACCGTCGAATGTCATGATTACGGATTATAAAAATGACCCCACGGATTTTCCTTTGAATTATCAAAACTCAAAAAACTAAAATAATCAAGGGTCACTGAAAATGGAAAAAAAATGTGCCAACTTTAATTAATCCGGCAAATTCAAAAAAGAAACAAGAACAAAGTAAAAATTATCAATAGTAATCACTATAGATATGTTCACGTGCATCAAGCGGGCACAACGCTATTATGTGCCCGTTCGATTCTTTTGAATAGATTCCTCTCTCTCACACGCCTTTCTCTATACTTTGTGTTATACATATGTATCATCCCTAACAAAGTTCCAATTTGAAATAAAAGGGCCACAAACGTAGCTATTTCCCTATTACTACTCCCTCCGTCTCATTTTTAAAGTCCAGTATTCCATTTTGGATTGTCCCTTAATAAGTGTCCATTTTGTAAAGTTAGTGGGTAAAGTTGGTACATTTTCTATTTTGCCTCTAAAAGTATATTCCATTTTGAAAAGTTAGTGAGTAAAAGTATAATGATTATGTCTCCATAGAGGGTAAATAGAGAAAGTAAAGGTAAAAGTTGATGTGACAAGTGTAATGATGATTTTTTCCTAATAAGTTGGAGTTACGAAGCGGGACATTTAAAAATATACGGAGGGAGTAACTTTTATCGGCGAATTCTCACAGAAAATTATTCCGCAAACTTTGCACACCTCTTGAGTGGGTTTTTCTTTATTAACTAGTATTGTGCCCGTTTGATGCATAAAATAATAAGAACAAATCATGGAAGGGGTATAATGCTAGTTTATTATAACCGAGTATTTGGGCCAGATTCAATATGAAAGTCTACGCAATAGTTTATTTAGGCTGTTGATTTTGCCACTCCCTTTTTTTGTTAATGGCACTCCCCTGCAAGTATATTTTTTGTGCAAAAGTACACTTGCAGGAGAGTGCCGTTAACAAAAAAGGAAGTAACAAAATCATTTCATGAAATTAAGAGTTGAACTTGCAAGTTTGAAAAAGTAAATATCGTTAAATTTCTTTTAGCGATATTAAACGAATTTTAATCTGCTGACATATTCATAATTTCATAGTTTAATTCTTATTTTTAGTTAATTAATTAGTTACTCCCTCCGTCCCTTTTTAAGTGTCATGCTTCGTAACTCCAACTTATTAAAAAGATATCATCATTACACCCTTCACATCAACTTTTTCCTCCACTTTCTCTACTTACCCATCATCATTACACTTTTACCCACTAATTTTTCAAAATAAAATCTACTTTTAGGAACAAAATAGACAATACACCAACTTTTACCTCCTAACTTTACAAAATGGACACTTGTAAAGGGACAGCCCAAAATGAAATACTGGACACAAAAAAAGGGACGGATGGAGTATATCTTTAGTATCACTTAAAATTGCACGCATCAATTACGTTGCAGTTTTACTGTTCAAAAAAAATTTACGTGAGGGGGAGGGGAGGGTAGTGGGGGAGGGGGGAGGATGGAGGCGGATGGTGGAGAGGGAGGGGAGGCACAAGTGTAGCACGGCAAGGCAAGGAGGTGAAGAAGAGGGAGGTCAGAGGAAGGGGGTGGTGGACTCCTAAGAAAACCCTAGAAGGTGGTGGACTCCTAAGAAAACCCTAGAAGGAGAAAAGTTTAGATAGAGAGGCTCTCAAAAGTTGAGAGAGAGAGAGAGAGAGAGTGCTATGATCAGTACCAAATTCTTGAGCAAGCAATGCAAATATACTTCAATATATAGCATCTGCCTTATATAAGTTCGACAAAAACTATATTTTGAACAACAAAAATCTACCAACGAAGTTATAGTCCGACGGCAGTTCCTCAACTCTTCCACATGGATGGTGAGGGTTTGATTCTCGTCAGGATCGCAAGTGCTTAGTGTGGTGGTTGATGTCCTTTGCGCTTGCCCCACCCTTATACTGCTTAGTGATACCACTTCCCTATCCCCTTAGAGATAGGCTAAACATCTATCGAGTGATATAAAAAAATTAAAAATAACAAAAAACTCTTGCCTTATCTAGTGACTGTCTATTTCCCATAAGGAATTAGATCATCACCCGCCACATGAGAGCTATCTTATCACTTAGAGTTGGCTTTAAAGAGCTAGAATCCCATGAAATTCTGGTGGTACTAATAGATATAGCCTGGTTGAGTCCCTCCGCATAGCGTGTTTTCTTGGCATATCAATTCTGCAATTCAGGTGTATTGAGAAACTTCATGATTCGATAGAATGAAACCTTTGCTTCAATAAACACTGCCCCAACATCAGGGATCATTCTTATGGGCTCCTGAAGAAAGTGAGAAAGGCGCAAGAAATGTGAACACATTACTGGCATTGATAGGAATCCCAAGTAAGTAGCAAGCCCAAAAGGTAGCAACTGATACCATGGTTGGGGGATACCCAAAATAGAACCATATAGTATCCTTTTTGTTGCAAGACTGCTAACAAATTGTTTCATTCTATTAGCGGACACTATGCAAAAGAATGCAACTATCAATTAGCACTGCACAATGAAGCAATCAATCAGCATCTCAATTCTATAATCTCTGGATTGCGTATTATCATTCTCTTTTCATATTTATTCTTTCCTAATAGGTTGTGTCATTTTCCTATATATGTGTGGTTGTATCCTGACTTTATTCTTTAATGAGAAACAATTGATTCCAACACCAAATACACAATTTAACATGGTATCAGAGCGTGGTCTACATTCTCTTACTCTGCCTTCCCCATGAAATTAAACCCACCACAGAATTGGAAGAACTCGATAGCTTCAGTCTCAAAGTCATCTTTACAGACATGGTTGAGGCACAAGAAAAGGTTTAGAAACTTATTTCTGATCTCTTTTCTCCTTACTTTCTTCATTCAGCCGATCACCCCCGCACCCCTCTTGTTGATATTGCCTTAACCCATACCAACTGTGGGTCCTGGAGCTGTTCAATCACAATGGCCCTTTGTGCCAAAAAATAAATTGGATTTCATTGATAACACCCCACCCAGTCCCGTAGATCCCGATATTCAACCTCTGTGGAAACGAGTATCTACAATGGTCCTCTCATGGTTGTTGAACAGCATCAGCAACACCATCACTCCAACCCTAACAAGTTGTCGCACACCGTACAAGCTATGGCGTAATCTTGAGTCCAGATTTATTCAAGGCAACAACGCCACGATCTTCAAAATTCAGAAGGAGATTACCAATCTCCAACAAGTTAATCTCGACATTACTAACTATTACAACAAGTTCAAAACTTATAACAACAAGTTCAAAACTCTTTGGGACCAACTTGATGCAATACTCCCCTTCCGACCTGCACATGCAACACCACTGCTACATGGCAAACAAGGGTGTCAAACGAATGAGTCTATCAACTCTTCATG
Organism: Rhododendron ovatum; assembly: GCA_019656835.1. Classification (NCBI taxonomy): domain Eukaryota; kingdom Viridiplantae; phylum Streptophyta; class Magnoliopsida; order Ericales; family Ericaceae; genus Rhododendron; species Rhododendron ovatum. The sequence goes on along the minus strand of CM033792.1, from coordinate 36,881,840 downwards.
GGCCTCAATGAACCCTACCATGTCCTTCGCAGTCATATCCTTGCCATGGAGCCACTCCCCGACATTGGGAAGGTCTACGGCTTATTGATCTCAGAAGAACAAACCAAGATGCCTCCAACGACTACTCAACCCAACCAGGAAGACTCCGCAATGATGAGTCAGAGGTTTGGGCCTCACCCGTCTTGGTCCATCTCTAACAATAACCAATGGCGGAACTCTCATGACCAACGGCCCTACCAACAAAACCAACCCAAAAACTTCAACTCTCCTCAAGCACGGCAGCGTCTCTATGCAGGCCCTCCAATCCGACAACAACAATCCCCTCGGCAACTACCTATAACTCGCCCTAATCAACCACGGGGAGATAGTTGCAGTGGGGCTTATCCTCCGCGAGGGGACATCTAGCAGGAACTGCACACTCGCGGAGGCAAAGATCCCAATGCCTCTTGTACACATTGCAACTAGACGAGTCACCACCAGTCAGGTTGTTTTCAACTCATTGGGTACCCCGATTGGTTCTTCAACCGACCCTCGCATCCACCATCTAACCAGTCCAATTATGCAGCACAATCGTCCGTCATGAATTTCAATCCCCACTTAAGCCCTGCCGAAGCATCCCAAGCATATGATTTTTACGAACATCCATCTGCATTTTTTTGCGGTAATACCAATTTTATTTCACATGATTGGATTATTGATAGTGGGGCTTGCTCTCACATGACGGCCCATCTATCCCTTTTTAACTCATATACAGTTACCAATCAAATTTTGCCAATCCAGTCCACCTCTGGCTCTATTCATGTGGTCTCTCATACAGGAACTATAACTGTCACCCCTTCCATTACTCTTTTTGATGTATCGCATGTCCCTAGTTTTCGTTTCAATTTATTATCTGTACAAAAATTATGCCGTGACCTTAAGTGCATTGTTTTCTTTTTTCCTACTTTCTGCCTATTTCGGGATTTGAAGTCGAAGACTGTGATCGGAGCGAGTGAGGCACGCAATGGCTTGTACTACCTCTGCACACCACCTTCCACTGCCCTCACAACTCCAACCGATAACTCCACCCTATGGAACCAAAGATTAGGTCATCCCGCACCCGTTAGTTTACCTCGTTCTCTTGTTAAAAACCCTACTAATAATGCTTGTCCTTGTGACCCTTGTTTGCGTTGGAAACATACTAGATTACCTTTTGAAATTATTCTCAATAAAAGTGTTGTTCTGTTTGATCGAATATTTATTGACATTTGGGGTGGCTATCATACTCCTTCAACATGTGGGGCACGTTATTTTCTTACAATCGTTGATGATTGCATGCATACTACTTGGGTGTATTTATTGCGTTACAAATCAGATGCTTTTCCAAAATTGAATTTTTTCTCAACATGGTTAGAACACAATTCAATGCCTGAGTTAAATTTTTCTGTTCTGATAACGGCTCCGAATTTCTATCTCGTCCCATTCAAAAATTATTTCATGGTAATGGAATTTTACAAGAACTAACTTGTGTTGATACCCCTCAACAAAATGGCGTTGTTGAACGTAAGCATCGTCACCTATTAAATTTGGCACGCTGCTTATGTTTCCAAGCCCATCTTCCCATCAAATTTTGGGGTGAGTGTGTCTTAGCGGCAGTTTATCGGGTGAGTGTGTCTTAGCAACAGTTTATCTTATTATTCGCACTCCCACAAAAAATTTTAAAAATGTCTCACCGTATGAACGCCTTTATAACTGAGCCCCAAATTACAAAATCTTATGTGTTTTTGGATGTCTCTGCTATGCTCAGACATCCCGTGTCGACCGCGATAAATTTCAACCCCGCAGTGTCCCTTGTGTGTTTTTGGATATCCTCCCCGCCACAGCAGATGCCGCCTTTTTAATCTCGACACGAACACATTTTTTTATCTCTCGGGACATCACCTTTTTTGAGAATATTTTTCCCTTCCACACCACCGGCCCCCATTATATTCCACCCCCGCAAACCCGTCCCCTAGTCTCACTGAGCTCTACGCAATCGAACCTCTCACCTCTCCTGCTACACCCCAACTAACCACTCCTCTTATTTCCAATACACCCACCTCCAGCTCCCCTAACCCGTCCCCAGCCCCTCAGCCCAACCTCCCGTCAACCCCCCCTACCCATTACATCCCATCCGACCTCTACACCAACTCCCTGGAACCTTCCTCCTCAACCGTTCCCTCTAGACCATCCCGAGCTCATTGCCCTCCGAGTTATCTTCGGGACTACCTTTGTCCTACCCTTCCTTCCGCCACAGCTGCCTCTACCACTACTCCACCACAGTCTTCAGGCACGGTCTATCAGTTAAGTGATTTTATTTCCTACTCACATCTTTCCCCATCTCATTTTGCTTTTCTCTCGGCTTTATCGCATTCGCATGACCCATTTTCCTATAGTCAAGCCATCAAGCACACACACTGGCTAGATGCCATTTCTCACGAACTCCACACCCTTGAAAGCAATAACACCTGGGTCCTTACCCCTCTTCCTCCTGGCGAAAAACCGATTGGTTGTAAATGGGTTTTTAAAACTAAATTAAAAGCAGATGGATCTGTAGAACGTTACAAAGCACGCTTGGTAGCCAAAAGTTATACTCAAGTTGAGGGGTTGGACTATCATGACACTTTCGCTCTTGTTGCAAAGTTGTTCACCGTCCATTGTGTACTCGCTATTGCGACTGCTCGCAACTAGGCTTTACACCAGTTAAATGCTAACAATGCCTTTTTACATGGCAACCTCGACGAAGATGTTTACATGTCCCTTCCTCCGGGATGTGGCCGACAGGGGGAGACGCATGTCTGTCAATTACAAAAGTCACTCTATGGGCTCAAACAGGCATCCTACAATTGGTACTCAAAACTGTCTACCGTCCTTTTCTCTGCCGGGTTTAAACAGTCTCAAGCTGACCACTCCCTCTTTACTCGGCAAACTGGTTCTAATATTCTCGTTGTTCTCGTATATGTTGATGATTTACTTATTGCAGGCAACAATTTGGCTTCTATCTGTCGCTTACAGGGGTTCCTATCGAGTCAGTTTCAGTTAAAGGATCTTGGCAAGCTTAAGTATTTTCTGGGCATTAAAGTCGCCTGCTCTGCCACAGGAATTTTTATTAAGCAGCGCAAATACATTCTTGACATCCTCGATGATGCCGGTCAATCCGGTTGTCACCCGGCCACTTCCCCAATGGAGCAGCATCTTAAACTCATAGCCGATTCTGGTGAACCCTTCTCGGATCTGAGTTCCTACCGCCGGCTCGTTGGCCGCCTGATCTACCTCGACATTTCACGATCGGATATCACCTTCACTGTTAATATGCTTAGCCAGTTCATGCACACCCCACGGGTCCCTCACCTTGATGCTGCCACTTGTCTTCTACGCTACCTCAAGGGTTCCATTTCCCATGGCCTTCTCTTTCCTACCAGTTCCGATCTCACTCTCACTGAATATACTGACTCTGACTGGGCCAGTTGTCCCATGATTCATCACTCAACTACAGGTTATTTATTACTCTTGGTGGGAGCCCTGTCTCTTGGCGCACTAAAAAGCAGAGTGTCGTTTCCCGATCCTCCGCCAAAGCTGAATATTGGGCCATGGCTTTGACCATTTGCGAGCTATTGTGGCTTCACACTTTACTCGGTGATTTAGTGGTTTCCCAGTCATCACCCATCACCTTATATTGCGATAATCAGGCTGCTTTGCACATTGCCCGGAATTCGATTTTCCATGAGCACTCCAAACACATTGAAATCGACTACCACCTCGTTAGGGAAAGGGTACAACAAGGGCTCCTTCACCTTAGTCACATTGCCTCTACTAAATAGATAGCAAACATTTTCACCAAGGCATTGGGGGTTAACCAGTTCGGTCATCTACGGTCCAAGTTGGGCATTGTGTCCCTCCATGCTCCACCTTCAGGGGGAGTATTAGCAGACACTATGCGAAAGAAGGCAACTATCAATTAGCACTGCACAATGAAGCAATCAATCAGGATCTCAATTCCATAATCTCGGGATTGCATATTATCATTCTCCTTTCATATTTATTCTTTCCTAATAGGTTGTGTCATTTTCCTATATATGTGTGGCTGTATCTTGACTTTATTCTTTAATGAGAAACAATTGATTCCAACACCAAATACACAATTTACCAGATTCTTCTCTCCTTAACTTTTCTACCTCATTCTTGAAATGAGTCTCCCAAGCATATAATTTTGAGACTTTCATGTTCGCCAGTGGCTGAAATGAGTCTCCCAAGCATATAATTTTAAGACTTTCATGTTCGCCAGTGCCTCTGCCATAGCCTTAAGCCTCCTGTCTTGTGCCACCATAAGCTTTGCCAAATACTTATGCTATAATTTGGCCACTGGATAATTTGCCAACACAGTCAATACGATCACTACCATCGCTGCAACTGCTGCAATCCCCAAAGCGTAGTATATGATAAAAAATGCAAGGCAGATCTGAAGGCCTATTGTCCATGTCTGATGAATCCAATATGGGAATTCACCTATTCTATAAGCATCCACCATGACATAATTTGTTATTTGACCAAGAATATGGTTTGTCTTAGCATCATTTGAGAGTTTTAGTTGCTTCTGATAAATTGCTGCAGTTAGCAAGGACCTTATTTGGAGCCCAATTAGTCTAGTTCTAAAGCTCCATTGCCTCTCTGACAATGATTCGAAGCATTTCCCATGGAAGCTAGAGGCCTGCAGTGAGAGCATATCCATCATATTTAAACGTTTCTGTTCCTTCGGCAACCAAAATGAAAGCTTTCAGAAACAACGGGCCGGTAGCCAGTGTGAGTGCCTTGATCAACGCAAAAAACCCAGAAACTAAAATAGCTTTCAACTGCCAGAGAAATACTGTTTTCAAAACTGAATGATTCAGCGTTCCTTTCTCTTTCTCTTTGCTTAGCTTCTCCTTAAGTACAAAGTAACATGTCTCCGCTCGATCCACTTGCCTCAACTTTGGAATGTCTTTGTCCACAAGAACTTTCTCCTTACCCTGTTTAAGTACTAATGGGTTCAACCACCAAATCCACATCCTGCTAAAACATCGGGCATTTGAGAAAGGCTTTATGTTTTCATTCCCACTATCAGCTGATTCACCTTGTCGAGGTTCATGGAGTGCATCAATATTGGTTTCTGCATACTTTTCGTCCCCCAATGCACAAAAGAGCAATAGAATTGCTGCACAAAAAGATAACATATCTAGCACACATGCACACACTTAACTGACACAACTTTGTCCACAATAGATACCCACATTGAAGGAATAAAGAGAAATCCTGAAAATAAGAATACATTTACAGAACAAAGCCTTATGGTCATGATATGTAGATACCGTTGCCTTCGAAGGCTCACAGTTATAGCCAGAAATAACCATGTGAACCCCTGGAATAGCACTGTTAGCCATCCATTCAGAGGTATTATGCTATCTTGCGATATCAATTTCTCTACAATGATCCAAATACCTAATCCAAAATTAATCAAACCCAATGCTACACTGGGAAAGGCTGAAGAAATTTGCAATGTGAAGTACCGTTGCAAGTCCAGTAAGGCAAGGGTCTTGCTTGAGGATGATCTATAGATGAACATAAATAAGCAGATGAAAACCACAAGAATGTCAATAGAAATGGCCAAAACATGGTTGATGCAGGAATATGGATTGATGATGGGTGAAGTCCAGATTTGCAGTTGTTTCCACATTCATACAAAGAGACTAAGTTCCCACATAAAATGGTCATTTCTGTTGCCTCCAAAAGCTGCAGCTCACTAACCACAAATGTTGAAGGCCTACGATTTAGATATTGTCAGTTTATTGATATAAGCTGAGCTAACTCAAGATGATCGATAATATTATGTGATAAGTGGATTGGTTTAAATGTTATCTGCACTCCTGAAGTTCAATCAATTATTGGAAATATCTGGTGTAGTACTTTCCTCCTCTTTCAGCCTAGAAAAAACCATAACAAAAATGTTATGTTGTTTTCTTGTACGTACATACTTCCAAACTCAAAATTTTACATACTTCCAAACTCAAAATTTTGTGGTCAGGTATTATGAAAAAAATTAGCTGAGCTCAAGAACCTTACATATTTTGTTGGACTTCTGGAAAGTATTTTAAAGTCTACAAAACAAGAAAGAGTATACGATAGTAAGAGTATATACGTAAAATGCTACTGATATAAGATAAGCACATATCCTGCTCCTCGAAGAATCAGTGAACATAGACTTTGAATGTCAATATGGCAATGATATCTATGTTTCGGTCGGCATCCTCTCCGGTAATGGTCCCGGAAAGTTCAACAACTTTATCACACTGCAGAACTATCTTATAAGTAAGATATATGGGTGTGAGCAACTCCAGCAACTTTCCGGGACAGTTGCTGAAGAAAGAAACAAACACTTTTGACTGATTTTGAACAAATTCTAAATATAAGAGCCTGGTGTCAAAGCATATAAGAGCAAAGGATGTGCTGACTACTACTAACATAAAATCAAATGCACCTGAAAGTCACTCTAAGTAAAGAAATCATTACATTTGTTAGCCGGTGCTTGTGGACCTAAGCGTGATCCTCTATACCGAAATTCTCTGTATCTCTACACCGAAATGCATTGCTAGCCGTTGGATTACATAAAATTTTGAAAAAAAAATATTTCACCCAATCTGGCGACCCCAAATATATTTCGACATAGAGGAACAGGAAATTTGGTACAGAGGATCCACCGTGTTGTGGAACAGCCTCTCTTGTAGTAATCATGCAAAAGAGGCAACTTTAGATTACAGGGACGTATGGGAGTTCCAACTCAGCATATCTTGGAGGAACAATGGAAGTTTTGCATTAAGTAGAGGGCTGATAAACAAACGGAACAAGTCGACAAGTGAATTGTTCAAGGTTGGCTTGAAACTTAAGAGTTTAAAGTTATATCCAAGCTTTGATTTGTTTATTTGATTAGTCAATCTCAAACGTGCCTTAGTCAATGAAAAACACAAATCGATCTCAAATGAACTTCAATCAATGCCTGACACGAATCAATTGTGAGGAGTTTGAAATTTTTATGACTGCTTGTTCTTTTTGTGTAACAAACCGATCTCGAGCAAAATATTAACAAGCCACACATGACAGAACTAAGAATAGAAAATCTTAACTGGCCATTATGCTATAGTGTTGTCCAATGCAAATACAAGAAAGTAATTGAAAGGCTTTTCCATTTTTCTCAAGTGGGTACGTACGTTATTAATGGGTAACTAGAACATCTTTTTGCAGCCTTCTTTTTGTGGCAATCTTTACAACATTTTATACACCGTAGGGAGTGGTCCCAGGCTGCCCTTTACTTTAATAAAGAGGTAATACCAGAAAAGAACTCGGGAATTGTACAATTGAAACTGTTGACAAAAATACGGAGATTGCTGAGTAGCTCAAGATTTGACAGAGTAGATGGGACTTGACTGTTCAAATCGTTTTCCCATAAACTTTGTACACTAATCTTGGTGAGGTTTCCAAGCGACTCGGGAAGAGGCCCAGATAGTTCATTGCAACAGAGATCCAGGCAATTTAAAAACCCAAGATAGCCAATTGAATTGGATAGTTTTCCATTGAGTCCGGTCTCAGCAAGGTCAAGAGTCGCTAGAGAGGACAAATTCAGCAAGGAATCTGGTAGACCTAAAGATATGTTTACTCCGGTGCTAGAGAGGACAAATTCAACAAGGAATCGGGTAGACCTAAAGATATGTTTACTCCGGTAAGCTTCAGGTTTTCTAGTTGGGTCAGGTTCATGAACAGGGTTTTGAAATTGTGCAGTTCAAGTCTTAGTTTACCAGGCAGGAACATATCGTCCATGGAATTAAAAGAGAGATCGAGTGAAACGAGTTTGGATAGGCGGGTGATTTCCTATGGGATTGAGCCTGAGAGAAAGGTGTTAAAAGCATCCAACTCCAAACCAATTGACAAAGAGTGGTGCAGCCGCCCAAACTCGTATACTAGTTTTGGTGGAGAGATAATTAACCAATGTGAGACAAATCCCAACACTCTCCGCAAACCATAATACTTGAATCACAACAAACAACGGTGCACTTATGACACAAATAAGGGGGAACAAATTCTCCGAAATCCTAGCTCTGATGTCATGTTAAAGCATCCAACTCCAAACCAATTGGTAAAGAGTGAAAGGCTGCCCAGGCTCATATACTAGTTTTGGAGGAGATAATTAACCAATATGGGACAAATTCCAACAAAAGGAATAGGATAGATTGAGATGGGATAAGCTCGATCTTGAAGCGGCTAAAAGAGGGTGGAAAGGGGGAGAAGTTGAAGTGATTGAAAGCGAGATTGAGTTGTTGGAGGTGTGAGAGTTGCTTTTCTTTAATTTGCTTCTCATACCTAAAGCCCCAAGTACTAATTTCTTACTCCCTCCGTCTATTTTTTTGTGTCCAGTATTCTATTTTGGGCTGTCCCTTAATAAGTGTCCATTTTGTAAAGTTAGGGGGGTAAAAGTTGGTGTATTGTCTATTTTGTCCCTAAAAGTAGATTTTATTTTGAAAAGTTAGTAAGTAAAAGTGTAATGATGATGGGTAAGTAAGGAAAGTGGAGGAAAAAATTGATGTGAAAGGTGTAATAATGATGTCTTTTTAATAAGTTGGAGTTACGAAGCAGGACACTTAAAAAGGGACGGATGGAGTATCTCTTATCTTCTTCTTATCTATAAAGGTAGTGAGAAAATTTCATATGGCGATGTAAAACTAATTAATTGAATTGTGACAAGATTTATCATAATCATTTGAATTACAACGAATAAATGTACCAACTACGTGAAATACAGTCAAACTTATACTAATTACTAGATAAAATATTCACTTTGTTTGATTTACATCTTAGAAAATTATTTTTGAGAGTTGAGTGGTAATTAGTAGAGAGAGATATAAAGAAAGATTTATTAAAAACTGTACCGAAAGTTAAAAGTTACTCTCAAAAAATTAAACCAAACAGAGTGATTAACTTTGGGCAGGGACGGCCGGGCCCTTAGAGCCCCCTGTAGTTCTGCCGTATCGAGTCCAGTAGTAGATTGTCTAAATTTTGGCTTGAATACTGAACAAACTTAAAAAATTTGTTTGCTCCTTGTTCATCACTCCAGGCACCAGGGGTTCTAGTAGGGACAGTCATCACGGCACTAATTTTAAAATATACAATTATTATATGTAAAAAAAAGTTATCCTAACTTATGTAGATTCGCAACCGCTATATTTTTTCCCCTTATTTTTTGCTATATACTAGTCCTAAATTCTCTATTTTTTATTCAAGAAAAGAGATCCAAAATAGTATTTCAAAACTAAGTTCAATTAACCAAAGTGAAATGTTAAACAATAATTTAACATAAAACAACTTGACCTGAAAAGTTAAACAAGTACCAAAACAGTCCGCACTGTGCACAACTCGACACTAGTGGATTTTTCGTTTAGTGAACTTCCAAATTTCAAATGCCGACACTGTGCAGTAGTGGATTCAAAAAATTAAAAAATCATTTATAGTTTGGTATTTTATATGGATTTCTCAAACTCCATTGGAAAAATGTTAGCCTTCTTCAATTTTTCAATATTCAATTGAAATTAGAGATATTATTGAATGTTTTGAAATCCCTTATTGAGTTTGTATATATTTTGAGCAATAGATGATAATGAGTTTGTATTTGATACCAATTATGATCGATGTTTTCAATGACATGATAGAGCTCCGGATACAATTCAAGATGCCTAGATATATCAAATTAAAGTTAGTCTTTTTCGTACTCCATCCAATGTGCAAATGACAAACATAATTTACTATAGCTTTATTATGTTTTCTTAATCTTTCCTAGACTCGATGATTATTCATATTGCAATGCATCTTTTTGTCTTTTTAGTATAAAAATTGGCACTGCTAAGGTTAAATCCTGACTCGAGCCAATCTAAAAAGATACTTAATCGAGACGTTTACGAGTCAAGTTTGGAGGCCACACGAGCTTAACGAGTTAAGTACACGGTTGTTCAACTCTAACTTGAAAAGTGAACAAGTCGTAAAACGATTTGATGAGAAGTCATTCTCATGGAAACGATTTCAGTCAATTTGATTCCTTAAACGATCTAACACCATACCGATGCGTAGCAAATATAATTCACGTTGCATTACCAAATCTGGACAAGAAAAGAAATTTTGAAAAGGATGGTCTTCTATTCCCTTCCTCATAAGTCAAAAGTTGGGCAAAGGCTATGATGCTCCCAAGTGGTATGGGAGCATCATACTCCCAATGAATTACAGGCAACACTTACCATTCACTAAGGCAACACTTACCATTCACTAAGGCAGAACTTACCACACAAGTGTGGTAAGTTCTGCCTTAGTGAATGGTAAGTGTTGCCTGTTCTGTGGTAAGTAATCCTCTGTTTTTTAGATCAAAATCGCCTCATTTTTAACAAAACCACCCTATTTTTAGTTTTTGGTTTTGATCTAAAGGCTGTGATTTATCTATTTTCAATCCAAGGGCTGTAATTTATTGGGAGTATGATGCTCCCATACCACTTGGGAGCATCACAGAAGTTTTGCAAAAGTTGTGGACACTGAATGCATCATTCACATGTATAAGCTTTTTGGACGTTTCTGTTTTATCAACCCGAGGGTCCTCTTGGCCGTCAAATCGTGCATCCGACGGCTCGAATTTCATCTCGACAATGAATGGCTCTTGGTTGTCCATTGCCGAGATGACTGGGGGCCTTGTTGTGCACAACATATATGCACAATCTCGGTCGTCGGATCGTGCATCCGATGACTCGAATCTCATCTCGGCAGTGAACGACTCTCGGTCATCCATTGCCAAAATGAGATTCAAGCCGTTTGATACATGATCCGAAGGCTCGGATCGTGTACAACACGCATGATGTGCACATGCCCCCGCTTTCCTGTTTTATAAATTCCCTCGTACCGTTTGGCTTTGTTGAAAATTGGATTCAACCAGGCTGTTGTGAACAACCGGAACCAACCATAGTCTTTTTTAAGTAGGGGTATAGCTGAAATGCACAAATGGACCCTATTTTACATACTTTATTTTTATTTTTTTAGAAACTCAACTATTTGAGCCTCTTTAGTAATCTTTTTTTCTTCTTTTTGGGGGTTATTGATTCGTCTCGACGAGATAAATCAAAAAAGTAAAAAAAAATTGCTTTTACCCAAGTATTTTGAGAAATAACCATTTTCTAGCAGAAAAAAGTCACTTTTTTTGCTTTAACATAGTTTTGGAATAAAGTTTAAAAAACACATTTTGTTTAATAAAGTACAAAAAAAAACCTATGGATAAATAATACTCATATATAAATAATATTCGAGGATTATTGTTGTGTCTTTATTTAAATTTTTGTCTCTTTAGCTAATTTAGCATCAATTTTTATGAATTATTAATTTATCTCGATAAGAGAAATTTAAAAAGTAAAAAATTATGTTCAAAGCTTATATGTTTTTTAATGAAAATGTTAATCCAAAACTCTCATCAAGAGAAATTAATAATAAAAATAATGCAAAATTAACAAACGGAATGAAAATTTGAGTAACGGCGCAAAAAAAAAAAAAAAAAAAAGAAATCGTCGTTGATTAGGAGTATTTACTAGTATTTAGCAAAAACAGTTAACAGGCCCCCCACCTTTCCGGCTTTCCGTCGACCAACACCACCTCCCGTCCACCCGCCCCGTCTCCTCCTCCACCTGCGGCCACATCTCCGCCTCCATCCACCAATCCAACCAAATCCGCACCTCATGCATCTTCTCCTCCTCCTCCAGCCACCGTCTCCACGCCTCCTTCGTCGTCCTCGGCTACTACTCCGTCGTCGTCGTCGCAGCAGTTGAGTTCGTCAGGGATACCAATTCGAATTCTCATTTTGGTATCTATTCGAATTCTCTTTGAATTTTTGTTATCTCTTCACACTAATTTAGGGCCATTCAGTTCTACAACTGATAGAAGGAGATCACGAGACTTAGTTTTCAGTAATCAAGAAAGTTTTTTTTTTTAACCGAGGAGCAACCCTGCAACCGGGTCACTATTGGACCCAACTTTTATCATGGTTTGCCTCCAAGGGAAATCGATCCCTGCTATGTTGTAAGCGCAGATTCGCCCTTATCATATTGACAATCCATGGGTGGTATCAAGAAAGTTATAGGAATCAAAACTTCAATTTATCGTGCGAAAAAGAAGAAATTTTATTTTTTCTACAAAATTCTCTGTCAACATAGCACACAGGGAACCCAAGGGAATGGGTTGACAGTATTTGGCCTAGGACTTAGGGTTTGCTTCCTCTTAAAGGTCTCATGTTCTATTTTTATTGTTAGTAACTTTTGGGGCCACCGTGTCTCACCCGTAAGGGTGGAATTGGCTGCGGAAGGGGATGTATAGATTAGTTCAAGGTGCGTGCAAACTGGCCCGAGACACATTGCATTACCAAATCCTAATAGGATAGGAGAATGAATTTCTTTTTCCCTTTACTTCACTTTTAACTGAACAGAGCCTTAGGGTTATCTTTTATGAGTTGTGATAGTTCTTGGGGTTTTGATGCATTGCCCGTGACCTATGTAGCACTGACACTCCAAAAGGGCAGCGTGTCCACGAATTGGACACGGGGACACAACGGGAACACGCGGGGACACGTATTGGACAAGCCACGTGGCGTGTCCAATAATTTTTATTATTTTTTAATAAGGGACACGGCTGGGAAACAGCTGGGGACACGCCGAGGACACGGCTAGGGGTCAAAATGTAATATTTTTTAAATTTTTGGGGGTTAATATGAAATTATTCAAAACATTTGGGTTAAACTGTAATTTTTCCTTTGAAAAATTTTTATACAATTTGTGAAATTATTCATATACAATGATTCATAATTTTTTTTATATATATGTACATATATTTATTTTTTATTTATTTATACATGTGGCGTGTCCCCCGCCATGTCCGTATCCCCATTTTTTTAGAATTGCCGTGTCCCGTGTCCGTGTCCGTATCCGTATCCGTATTCGTGTCCGTGCTACATAGCCCGTGACACCTTGCATTACCAAACCCTAACAAGATAGGGAAATGAATTTATTTTTCCCTTTACTTCGCTTTTAACTGAACAGAGCCTTAGGGTTATCTTTTATGATTTGTGATAGTTCTTGGGGTTTTGATGCATTCATCAATTTGAAAAATCTCCTTTACACACCCATTTTTTGGGTATACTATTCGCACCTTACGAATTTTTGTGACTCTTTTTACAAATTTTTGTGGCCCGGTATATGAGATTTGTGGTAGTTTATTTTTACGAATATTTGTGGCTCCTTTTATGAATTTTTGTGGTTCCTATAATGAGATTTTGTGGTCAAATACAAAAGAAGTTTTACAAATTTTTGTGGTTACTTTTACGAATTTTGTGGCTTGCTTTTACAAATGTTTTGATAAAAAAGACCGCTAAAGGTAAAAAAAAAAAAAAGACGGCTCTAGGTTTACTAATTTTGTGGCTTACTTTAACGAATTTTGTGGCTCACTTTTATGAACTTTTTTTGGCGCTATTTATGATTTTTGGCTGTTCAAAATACAAATTTTGTGGCTTACTTTTATGAAATTTTGTGGCTTAAAATACGCAGGGTACACCATGCACCCTTTTTTGGTGGTGTGTGCTCTGGCGGTTCTCGATCTTTGGAAGTATGATTTAGCAACATTTTTTACCTGGTAGTAAAAATCAAGAAGGAAACCTTGATATTTGTGCCGGAAACTTGGTTAGAAATGTGGTGTTTTGTTTTGGAGTGAAAACTTCGATATTTTGTGCCCAAAGAATGCTTGTTTATGAGTTTGTTCCAAACAACACCATGGAGTTCCACTTATAAGTTTCTAAGTTTCTTTTGAGTTGATGTTGTGGAAGGTTTTTAATTAGAAGTAAAATCTTTCAGGAAATGGAAGAACTACCATGGATTGGTCCACAAGATTGAGAATTGCTTTGGGGTTTGCAAAAGGACCGGCATATCTACACGAGGACTGTAAGTACACATTGTGTGTATTTTCCCCTCTTTGTAGAAGAATTGGCATGTTATATTACAGAATTAGTGGTTTTTCGAATTGATAATTTTGTACTTACAGGCCATCCTAAGATCATACATCGCGACATCTATGTTGATCGGAGCTGTCAATTTGGTTAAAATAATTTTGAAGAATCTCTGAATAAACTATCTCAATCGAATGTCGGTATGGGTTTGATCATGCAGAGATCCGTGCTTAATTTTAATTTATTTAATTTAGTATTGATGTTACGTGTTATTATAATAAATAATTTGGTGAGCCACTTTGCGATCCTTGAATTCACCAAAATTGAAGAAATTAATCAAGCCATAAAAGATATCTGACTAAGCTTATTTCTTTTCAAGAACTCTTTAAAAATATTTTAAATAAATTAAATGACTTTTAGTAAGGTACTCTCTGTCTCTCTCACGCATTGGGATACTTGGTGTGTTCCACTAATCATAATAAGTACTTATTTTTTGAATGAAAGATGATGTATTGTGAAAAAATGGCATGTCTCGTAAAACGAGAAATAAATACTTAAAAAATAATAACTTTAGCGGAACGGGATTCCATAAGAAGGTAAAATCCTGATTTTTGTAGAGCCATATGATCGCTACAATCCTTGATTTCTATTCATCTTCCAAGTGCCGTTGAAATATCAGATTGAGTTCTGTTAAGGGATTTTTGGACTTTTTTCGTCTTGTCCTTATTCAAATTTTTTTCGCGTTTGTTCGTTTTGTGACTATCTCTTCTGGATTATTGATTCATTTCAACGATAGGAATTGAAAATTTTTTTTTTTTACTTTTACCCTAATATTTTTTGAAATACCGGCTTTTTGGGCTTTATCATGGATGTTTTCAAAAATATTTGGTTAAAAGTCATAATTTTTTACATTTTTTATTCCTCTCATCGAGACAAATAAAAAATCCATAAAGGTTTGTCGCAAAACAAACAAATGCGAAAAAAAAAATTGAATAAGGACAACAAAAAAAAGGCCCAAAAATCCCTTAGCAATACCAAACCAACCAAACCAAGCCTTGTGTTCCGATCAATTGGGGTCGGTTGCATGAGTCATGTTTTTCCATTGAGCTCTATCCAAGGCTATCTTTTCACTAAGATTTAGTAAGCCCAAGTGCTTTCGTATCAATATGTCTTAATATTTTTAGATCAAATCTTAAGAAAAAAATGTTTGTACTTTGTACGTACTCTGACTAATTCATGATCTGTTGGAACAAGGGCTCTCTGAACTTCAGCATGTTGTTTCTATTGTTGTTCCAGCAGGGGATGAGGAGGTTTCTATTTGGTTCCCGTACTATGATGGTAGAGGGCCAAATATATATTTTGTGGTGCCGCCTTCTCCTTCTGTGAAACAAAAAATGTTGGGTTGGATTCTACGCGTATTAGTATCCTTGGCTCCCCGAGAAGCATCTCACCTATTCCCCAAATTATATATTCAAGAGGTGATCTGCAATAAAATCAAAAGCAAAGATTATGGCATTTTTTCGACGTTTGCACCAGTGTAGATAATGTGTGGCTTATGTATATACCACAGGGTAGAGCTCGGCAACCACAGGGTAGAGCTCGGCAACGGACACGAAACACAATAACACGATACGAATCGGATATGAAGTTAGCGGGTTAGAGTTGAACATTTCTGACACAAAACACGAATTCTAAATGGGTCAGGTTCGGATTGAACACGTGAGACACGAAATTGACACATCCAACACGGTTACTAATTTGTATCACCCATTAACATGAACATATATATAAGAGGGCCCTAATGCCACGACACAATTGTTCCAGTTGCCCCTTTTACCCTCAAATCAAAGACTCTCTCTCTCTCTCTCTCTCTCTCTCTCTCTCTCTCTCTCTCTCTCTCTCTCTCTCTCTCTCTCTCTCTCTCTCTCTCTCTCTCTCTCTCTCCCTTCCATGGCCCGCTAGGACGCTCCGAGTTCAATTCAAATCCCACCAGGCCAATATAATAGTACTTTTCTTCACTACTGAAATCATAATGAAGAACCGAAACAAGCTGTGGAATTTACCACCTCACTCCGTCGCTGCACCAATGTCTACACATGAATCAAGATGTGCAGCCAAGGCCCAAGCATCAATAATTCAATACAATACAAATAACAAAACACCAATGTCAAAATTTGACTGGCGTCCCAGACTAGGAGTAGTACAGGAAAGCAGAGGAACTTCAGAAAACTATCATAGCAGGCACTAAGTTAGGCGTTAAGTATGATGATGCTGGTGTATTGAGAATGAAAAAGATGATTGAACAGGAAGCTAAGTGTTAGGATCGACACACACACGCACACGATTTACGAGTATAAACAATAAAGAATCAACACAGAGATATACGTGGTTCCCTAAAACCAGGTACGTCCAC
Organism: Rhododendron ovatum; assembly: GCA_019656835.1. Classification (NCBI taxonomy): domain Eukaryota; kingdom Viridiplantae; phylum Streptophyta; class Magnoliopsida; order Ericales; family Ericaceae; genus Rhododendron; species Rhododendron ovatum. The sequence goes on along the minus strand of CM033792.1, from coordinate 36,865,377 downwards.
GTGAGCGAGAGCGACTGCTGTCCTTTATTATCACTGTATGAATTAGGGTTTACAACATAGAGTATTTATATTGACTCTATTCTAACCCTAATCTGGTATTTGGTCTGTATCCCAAAAATACCCCTATACAAACCTTACCGTACAATGCCCCCATCACCCCCCAATAACATATGAGCCATAGTTCTAACACTAAGGATCTTGAAATTATACTGAGAGACAATCCTTTGGCTCCTCTCCAAAAGAATAAGCACAAAAGGAACAAGTCCCATTGTTCGGCTTAGGTTCTCTTTAGCTTTCTAATGGGTTTGGGATCTAGGAGGCAGTGTGTGGGATGTTCTAATATTTTGGTGAGCTAGCTGTGTGTGTGTGTGTGCTCGTGTGTTGCTGTCGATAGTGGTGTGAAGGCGACTGCTCTATTTTTTATGGCGGCGGTGATTAGGGTTGATTGGATTAGGATTTGGTTTTGATTCTTGGGCTGGGCTTACTATTTCAGTTATGGGTGTTTTGAGGCATTTAGGTGTTCGGGCTTTTGCCCCTAAGGTGTTTGGACCTTGGTCCTCTGTCTTCCAACTTGGATCCCCTCCCCTTCCCCCAACTTGATGTACCCTTTGTCAAGTTTTCTTAATAAAATTTTGTTGCCTATCAAAAAAAAAAAATTCGACTGGCGTCAAGAAACTTTTTCATACGGTCACTTCCGTTCGGCAGTCCCTATACCCCCAATTTTGGATGAGCAACCAGAAACATCTCACCTTGGCCGCTTCCTTTCGGCCGTCCCTAAACCCCCAAATCGCTAAGCGAAACCCAATCTTCTTGCTTCATAGGTTTGCTGAAATCTGACCACGGACTGCCATAATGAGACCGAACCACCCTGCCTCCCCTCTAACACCGCCAACGATATCAAAATCTCCCTAGAAGTAAGAACTCCAATTTTCATGTTTCATAAGCTTTCCAATCGACTTTGACGAGTGGTCGTTGATGCGAAGGACTATTGTGGTTGAATTTGAAAAATAACCAGAAGAGAGAAGATGAGGCCTGGATCTCTGGAGAGAGAGAGAGAGAGAGAGAGAGAGAGAGAAGCAGACATAGTCCCGCTTTTCTTGCAAGGGTAAAAATGGTAAAATGTTATAAGCATTAGAAATATCTCTCATGGCATTAGCAGCTGCCTATATATATATATATATATATATGTAATTCTATATAGAGTTGGGCAACAGACACGATAACACGACACGAACCGGACACGAAATTAATGGGTTAGGGTTGAGCATTTCTGACACGAAAAACGAAATGACACGACTCGAGAAACACGAATTCTAAATGGGTCGGGTTTGGGTTGGGTGGTTTGTGACACGAACCCGATTAACATGACACGAACACAACCCGACATGACCTATTACCCAGGTCAACCACAGGGTTATGCAGGATTGCAATTAGAAGGCGGTGATGAAGGGGAGATCCAAATAGATGAATATTCTGAAACACTGGTAAAGAACTGGGTGTGATTGATCTCATTTGGGAGGCTGATGAGATTGACAAGGGCAAGTGGTGTCAATTTAGCAACAAATTCCACTTTGAAAATAGGAGTATTCTGCTACACACTGAGATTTGGACTTCTCTTACTCCTGTTAACCCTCACTGGATTATGTTTTCCTTGGGTTTCATTATCAGTTTATCTCAAGTTCTAAACTCCTCTCTCTCTCTCTCTCTCTCTCTCTCTCTCTCTCTCTCGTTCAAGGATAGTATTTGCACAAGACTGCATATTTGGACAGATTAGAGCATGTACACTAGTTGGGAGAAAAATGCCGATGAACAGTATACAATATTTACTTTACCTATTCATTTTCTTCTCCCACACTGCACCGGTCTTCCTACTTTACCTACCCACACTGCACACAAGTGCTGACAACCTACATAGGGAGAGAGAGAGAGAGAGAGAGAGAGAGAGAGAGAAACAATAGTATTTTACTTATACCTGTGCTACAGTACATCGCCAAAACTACCGAGCAAAAATTTCAAATGTATTTTACCTTTCTTTTTACCTAGTCTGTTGTACCCTAATTTTCTCACTTTGCATAGGTAAAGTACCTAAAATTGGGTGTTTAACTAGTCTTGTGTACATGCTCTTATGATTGTGATGACTAATTTTTATGTAGGGACAGATTATGAAGGTTCTGTTTCCTTTGGTTATTCGAGGATAATTTGTGGGATTCGGGCAGGTGCACTACATGGTACTTTTGAAATTTGGGCCATTGATTGTAACAGAGGAGATGAAGAAATGCAGGAAGATTGCTTTGGGAAGCCAAGAATATGGGGCCCGCAGCGAGTACAGCAACTCCACTAGTAATTACGGTCTGCACACATCTGGGTTGAGTAGGGAAGACCAACAGACCTCTAGAGAAATGGAGAGATGAAGCAAGACAGTCGACATTTCGATGAAAGTTCGTAGTTGCTTGTTTGTGAATTTAATTGCAGAGTGGCATGCCTTGTGGTTTCTCCTTGTGTTTATAGACATTTCAATGTGAACTTCGTTTTGGTTGTTCATATTTGATTTGTTGAGAGTGTGGTTGAACTTGCTTGAGTTCAAATTGACAGTACGTTGGATTGGAACCTGGGTAAAGATAGAAAAATTACTCAAAGCTGCTTCTGGATTTATTTATTCATGTGTCGCTTTTCATCGGGGATCTTAAATAATTGGGGCGTAAGGCTTGTTTGGTTTCAAGTAATTCTTTCTGGGTTTGATTAAATCTAATTTATTGGTTCATCATTGTGACAAGTCTCAACATCGGAAGGTTGGACAAAGAATGTCGACGGAAGATCTACACCATATTTTTTGGATGAAATGTTGCGATTCAAGTGAGTACATGGTGATTTTGTTCGAAAATTCAACCAATTGAAATGCCTGAAAGTAGAAATCTTGTTGAAAAAGGCAGATGGAGTAATAAATTCTTGAAAGCCACATATCGAAGTTGACAATTCCAATCAGCTAAACACCCTGTTTGGGTCATCTCTTACTATGTCCTTCGCCCCCTTTTTGATCCGAGTTTAGGAGCAATTGTGATTCAAACTCCTGGGGAAACAAGGATGGGGTGATGAAGAGGAAGAAGGCTCGCTTCAGATCTCGAGTTATGTGTTTTTAATAAACAGTCGCTACCGAATGATCAATGCAGCGGTTAGGCGTCCTTAGACGAAAGTGGTCTTCAAGGATTGGTCGTTGTGTGTCACCACCTCCTTACGTTGCCCGCTTGGAGTGGGGCTGTAACATTCTATGGACCCGCTGTAACTTCAAGATGGTGTTGTAGCTTGCTCTCTTACTCCTATGTCCACGTACAAAACAGGGGAATCAGTTGGTGCTTACTAGCCGATTTTCAGAACACATTCCGATGATTAAGTCGGTTGTCTAGAGAAGGAAAAAGTATGTAATCCTCAGATAGCTAGTGATGGTATAGCTTTCTAGGGTTTATAATATGCATTTTACAAAGAAATTAATTGTAGTTGGTCATCACGTAATTCCGTGTTGAGCATGTAAAAATGAAATTTGGCTTCTTCAGTTCTTCTTTTTTTTTCATTTTTTTTTTAATTCCACTACAAACTAGTGCACATAGCGATTTCTTGTATAATGTGTCAGGGTCAAAGATTTGTGAATTGATTTAAAAGTGTCGAAGGCGAGCAATGTAAAAAAAAATAGTAACTTATTGATGACATCAAAATTTCATTTAGCAAGATGCAAGCTCGAAGGTCATAAAAGAGAACAAAGTTAGTAGCCTAAGACATAACAAACAATTCGGATGTACTACTTTTATTTCCCAAAAAGAGCTCATCATCAAAACTCCATATACAGATATAACGAAGGTTTTGGTAGTGTTCATAGATTGTGCTTTTGAGGTATATATATGAAATTTCTACTTAGAGTGGCTGAGTCAATATTCAAGAAAATATGTAACTTCGCAATAACTTTGTGACAAATCATACGTAATTTCCCAAATGAAAATTAAATGCAAACTCAAAAGATTGTATCTCCTTTAATAGACAAAAGGATTGCGATTTTTGTTCAGAATCGGATATCCATCTTCGACGATTACATCAAGCGCCGTTGAAAATATGTTAATCAAGCTTAGCACAGTCCCATGATGCAATCCCCAATTTGTATCAATAGCACAAATAATTAAGAATGCTCTCTTGATCGAGGCATCTCCCACATGTAATCTTATCATATAGTGTACATATTACGTTTTTACTCAAGTGTTTAGGCATACAATAAAAGGCTATGAAAATAGCATATGGTGTACACCAACTTGTGTGGGATTCGGAAACGAGTCTCACAAATGATCGGACCGTTCAATTTGATTAAGATATTTCTTAAAAATCTTTGTAAAAAATACTCTCTTGGTCAAATCTCGGTAGGGATTTGATCAATTCGTTCACTTTGCGATCTCTGAAAATTGAAGAAATTAATCAAGCCATAATCGATATCCAACTGAACTTATTTTTTTCAAGAACTCTTTAAAAATATTATAAACAATACGCCGTAATTGACTTTTATTATTTGTACGATACCCTGAGGTGGATTCTTAAAAAAAAAAAAAAAAAGTGTACATTTGGTGGCTGACGTGTATAAAGGCCTTCCACGAAAATTCTTAGCAAATCAAACATCAAAAAGTAAGTAAAGCAAAAAACAAAAAAATCAAACATCAAAAAGGGTACAATAATTCAAATTTGCCTTTATTCTACGAGGAAGTCTGTCCACTCAGACTTTATCATTAGTTTTCTTCCCACTTTCCTCTTTTTACTTGGTTATTATTACTTGCCCGGAACTTCCCAAGCTGGAGAGAGACCCGTTTTTCACTCCAATTCCGAACGACCATTTTCATTTTTCTCCATTGTTTATGCACAAGATCGAACAATCTTCACTTCCTTCTTCATCTCTGTCTATTGGAATTTTAAAAAATTCAGCCATCACTCCATGTGCGCACTCTCTCTCTCTCTCTCTCTCTCTCTCTCGTCCATCTTTGTCAGAGTCCCTTGATTTATTGTTTTCTAATGTCACTTCTATAAACCGTGTTTTTATTTTGTAGATGATGATAGATACGAGGCGAAACTCTTGAATCGGTTCTATAAACATTGAGAACAAACTCCCTAATCTTTTGTGGGAGAACTTCGTAATCTTTTGATTAGTATCTTGAGAGTATATATATGGTACTCACCACTCATATTTTTTGGAGGATGATATGCAATTTTTTTTTTCATGGTATGCATATTTTTCGTTTATGGTAGCAAATTCTAGCCTTGTTAATTATGCATTTGTATAGCATTACTTATGCATTCTTTTTAGGAAGTTACGAATGGGTTGTACGGAAATTTCACTACTGACTTTGTTGTTTATTTTGGTCATAATCTTGTCTCTTGGTGCGTGTGTTAAGAAACAGCCCACAGTGGCTCGATCACTCACTGAACCCGAATATGGCCAGAGTTATGGCTCACAAAGCTGCATACTTGGTTTGGATTTACTTTCTGAACTTCATGTTCCTGTGACTCCTCGTGTTCTATGGTGTGATAACTGTTCAGCCACTTCTGGGCTTCTAATCTTGTCTTACATGCTAGAACCAAACATCTCGAAATTGACTATCATTCTACTATATAACAAGTGCTTGCAAACAAAATTGTTGGTGCTCATAGTGGCCAACTCATCAAATGTCAGTTATATATGGTATATATTGGGATTCTTTCTATGCGGTAATCATCAAACATAATCAATGGAAAAGTAAACAATTTCATCAATTGTTACTCTAGTTAGAATTTTGTCAGGCTGAAGTTCACAAAATCTTAATTCATCTTTATGCAGTGTGGATCTATAAAATAAATAAAAAATTATCTTTGCGTCGTGTGCATAAATATGGATGTCTCACGGGCACAAGGATGTTCTTCCTCTTCCATAACCATGCCACCGCAATGGGTATACGACGTCTTCGTGAGTTTCAGAGGTGCTGATACTCGTAACAATTTTACCAGCCATCTATTTGTTGCTTTAGAGGACAATGGTATTTGCACATTCAGGGATGACAAAGAGCTCGAAAGAGGAGAATTTATTAGCGATGGACTACTCAAAGCTATTGAGGGTTCCAGAATGTCTTTAATTGTGTTTTCAAAAGACTATGCTGGGTAGAGGTGGTGCCTTGATGAACTTGTGAGGATCATGGTTTGCAGGGAGACTTTGAAACAGATTGTTGTGCCCATCTTTTATGATGTTGTTCCATCCGACGTGCGGAATCAGACGGGGGATCTTCAAGAGGCATTTGCCAAACATGAAAAGCGTTTTAGAGAGGGATCGGATGGCAAGGTGGAAAAGTGGAGGGCAGCTCTTAAGGAAGCTGCCAATTTGTCAGGTCGGCACTTGCTCAATGAGGCCAACGGGTATTGTCCTCAACCCTTCTGATATTTACAAGAAAATGACCATAAAACAACACAAGTACACACTAATCCACATATTTGGAGGTGAGGGTGGAATTTTCATCCTGTTGGAAGGTTTATTAATCTTAAGAAGTACTTAGTTGACTACAATTTTATATACGCCAAATTTCAAATGCCGCGGGACAAATTTCAAACTTCGCAATTAATTGACATTTGTACTTGCCTCAGATCATAACAAGAGAAGGCCTTATTATGCATGACTTTAGATATGCCTAGAGAAGAACTTTGAAATAGGAGTAAGATTTTTTGACTGATTTCAAAATCACTCTTCTGCTTGCTACAAGCTTACAACTAGTTTTTATTTTGAGTTTCTAGGCTAGATATCCTCAATTGAGACTAATTTTTTGGCCAAAATTAGCATGATTCATCCCATAGTCATGGCTAATTCTAGATTTAATGAGTGATTATTCTTGTTTTTTTTTATGTGAATTGATGCACAAAATGGCAGAGATGAAGCAGAGTTAATTAAAATGATCATTAAAGATGTTAGAGAAAAAGTAAATCCAATACATCTAAATGTTCCAGACCGCCAAGTTGGACTAGACCATCGTGTTGCAGAGCTCAATGTATTGCTGAACATGGAATTCAACTTTGTTCGCATTGTTGGCATATGGGGCATGGGTGGAATTGGCAAGACTACAATTGCAAAAAGGCTGTATAATATCATCCAACACAAGTTTGAACGTAGCGGTTTTCTTGCGGATGTCAGAGAAACTTCGCAGCGACCGAATGGTCTGGTTGAGTTACAAAAGAAACTTCTTTTGGCTATATTAAAAAGAAGTCATGAAGTAAGTAATTTTCATGAAGGCATCGAGGTTATAAAGAAGATAGCTTTCGGTCGAAAAAAGGTTCTTCTTGTTCTAGATGATGTGGATAATGTCCAACAATTGAAGGCTCTAGCCATAGATCGAGATTCCTTCGCTCCTGGAAGCAGAATCATCATAACAACAAGAGATAAGTCTTCGCTAAAAATCCTTGAATTGGGTGAGAATGAGATATATGGGCCAGAGAAATTGGACAAGAACGAATCGCTTGAGCTCTTCAGTTGGCATGCCTTCAAGGAAGATCATCCTCCAGTAGACCATTTGAACCTTTCACACCAAATTGTGCATTATGCTGGAGGGCTTCCATTAGCTCTTGAAGTTTTGGGTTCTTATTTCCGTGGCGAGAGCATACCTCAATGGGAAAGTGCAATAGCAAAATTAAGAAAAATTCCTGCTGATGATGTTCTTGGAAAACTTAAGATAAGTTATGATTCGCTTAACGAGCAATTGAAGAATTTGTTCCTCGATACGGCATGTTTTTTTGTTGGAATAGGTCGAGATTTTACTGTAAAAATATTGGAAGGCTACGACATTTTTGTAGACAATGAGATTCGAAAACTAGCCGACCGGTGTCTCATAAAATACGACTGTCATGACCAAATTGTGATGCACAATATGATACAAGACATGGGCAGAGAAATCGTCAGGCAAGAATCTCTTAATCCTGGGAAGCGTAGCCGATTGTGGTATCTTGATGATGTCCTTGAAGTTCTGAGAGATGGCACGGTGAGAGCTTTATGCATTGAGATTTTACTTCATTGTTGATGGTTCATTACTACAATAATGCTACATGCACTTGTGCCCATTCTATATCTAATTTATTTGATATGAATATTCCTAGCTTTATATTTTGTTTTCTCACTAGGTACTTTTTTCTTCCCTCATTATGAATTGAGTTTTTATATCAGGGAACTGAAGCAGTAAATGGCCTCCTCCTAAACGCTACAGATGTCCAAGTGAATGCAAAGCCATTTGAAAAGATGGACAAATTGTGGTATTGTGAGCATGTCCTTGAGGTTCGGAGAGATGGCATGGTGAGGACCACACATCATGATCTTTTTATCAACTGTTCATGTTTGATTACTGTTGTCTGCAGTAATGCCACATATGCTTATGCACATTCTTTATTCCAAGTCTCAACTTACATAAATATTCCTGGCTTTATTTTATGGTTTCCAAGCAAAGGTGCTTTATTTCTCCTCGTTATGCAATGGGTTTTCTTATTAGGGAACTGAAGTTGTTGAAGGCCGCCTTCTAAACTTTATTGATCCAATAGATGTCCAAGTGAATGCTAAGGCATTTGAAAGGATGAACAACTTGTGGCTACTTCATCTCGATTATGTTCTCCTAACTACTGGTTATGAACATATTTCTAGAAGGCTATTATGGCTAAGCTGGAAAGGCTTCCCTTTGAAATGTGTACCGTGGAATTTTTCTATGGAGAAGCTAGTTGCACTTGATTTGCGTTATAGCAGCTTGAAACAAGTTTGGAATAGAAACATGGTACATCCTTATGTCTTTCTCCATCCAACATCTATCGCACGGTATATTGTGTGGAAATTAACTTTCCTCGAATTCTTTTGGACAGATTCTGGGCAAGCTGAAGTTCCTTTACCTCAGTCACTGCCATTACCTAACCAGAACCCCTGACTTCTCTGGACTCTCCTCTCTTGAGGAGTTGTTGCTTAATGATTGCAAAAGTTTGGTGGAGGTTGACGAGTCTATTAGATGTCTGAACAATCTTGTTGTCTTGGATATGAAAAACTGTACAAAACTTCGGAAGCTTCCCTCTGGCATTTTGATGTTGAAATCTCTCAAACGTCTTGATCTCTCTGGCTGCTCCAAGCTTGGAAACTTAGCTGTGTTTAAAGGACCGCTATATAAATTATGGTGCTCATTCTTCTTGCCTTGGATGCCACCAAAGGCTGTGGATTCTATTGGGTTGTCACGCACCCCTGTCCAGGCCTCCAGTTGCTTAAAGGAATTAGATCTGGACTGCTGCCATTTGTCATATCTACCGGAGGAAATAGGGAATCTTATCTCATTGCAGACTCTGGATCTTGCCGAAAACAATTTGAGTACCTTGCCAGATGGTATCTGTAACCTTACTTGCTTGAAGCGTTTGCGTTTGGAAGAAAACAACGTGTCAAATGTGCCTACTGGAATCGGGAGGTTGACCTCGTTAGAGAGTTTGTTTCTTTCCAGAAATAGTTTATGTACCCTACCGGATACCATTGGTAAGCTGTCTTGCTTGAAGGATTTGTTCGTGGGAAATAACAAGCTCTCGCATCTTCCTAGTGAAATTGGGGATTTGAACTCTTTGGAGGAGTTGGTACTTGAGGGTAATAATGGTTTCCGTGCCTTACTGGAAAGTATATGCAAACTTGTTCGCTTGCGGGGATTGAATTTGTATGACTGCAACTTGTCTCATCTGCCCAGTGAAATTGATAGGTTGGTCTCATTAGAGGATTTGAGACTTGGAGGTAATAGATCAGTTACCATACCAGATAGTATCTGGCACCTTCCTTGCTTGAAGTACCTCTGGTTGAATAATTGTGCAAAGCTCCGATCTCTTCCAAACCTTCCAAGATGTAATTATGTGTTTGCAGAGCGTTGCCCATCATTAGAAAGCCTACCACTTGAATTGGATCAGCAGGGGGGTTTGGGAACTATTCGGGACCCAATAAATTAGCTGAGAACAATTATTTAACTAGTCTCTTAAAACAACTCCCCAAGAGTAAGGTACACCCTTTCTCTCTCACGCATTGGAATATTTTTATAAGGGTGTTTTCCACTAACCAAAACAAGTAGTTATTTTTTAAGTAAGTATTTTTTGAATTAAAAATAATATATTATGAGAGAATGACATATCTTGTAAAGCGATAAATAAGTATTTAAAAGATAAAAAGTTTAGCGGAACGGGATTCCATAAGAAGGTAATATCATGGTTTTTGTAAAGTCATATGATCGGTATAATCCTTGATTTCTATTCATCTTCCAAGTGCCGTTGTAGTATCAAGTTGAGTTCCACTAAGGGATTTTTTGAATTTTTTTCGTTTGGTCTTTATTCAATTGTTTTTGTGTTTGTTTATTTTGTGACAAACTTTTGTAGATTATTGATTTGTCTTGACGAGGGAAATTGAAAAAGTAGGTTTTTTTTTACTTTTACTCTAATATTTTTTGTAATACGGCTCTTTTGGCTTTACCTTTAATATTTCCAAAAATAATTGGAAAAATTCATTTTTTTTTACTTCTATGATTTCTCTGGTCAAGACGAATCAATAATTCTTAAAATTTTGTCACAAAACGAACAAACGTGAAAAAAATAGAATAAGGACAAAACAAAACAAAAAGTCAAAAAATCCCTTAGCGGTAACCAAACCAAACCGAGCCTTGTTTCCCAATCAATTGAGGCGGCTACATGAATCCTATTTTTTCATTGAGTTCTCTGTCTACATTGCTTAGATTAGTAAGCCCAAGTCCTTTCATATGTCTGAATATTTTTTAAAGTCAAATCTTGAGAAAAATATATTTGTACTCTTGACTAAATTCATGATCTATTGGAGTAGGGGCTCTTTGAACTTGAGGAGGTTGTTGATATTCTTGTTCCAGCAGGGGAGGAGGAGCTTCGTATTTGGTTCCCGTACCATGATGGTAGAGGGCCAAATGTATCTTTTATGGTGCCGCCTTCTCCTTCAGTGAACCAGAAAATGTTGGGTTGGATTCTACGCTTAGTAGTCTGGGCTCCCCAAGAAACATCTGACCAAGACCAATCGGTAATACAATCGCTAGTCTTTGAAGATGTGATCTGCAATAAAATCCGACGTTGGAGTGGAAGATTCTATGCTGTAGTCAATCCCACCGATGTAGATCATGTGTGGCTTATTTATATACCACAGGGTTGCATGGAATTGCAATTAGAAGGCGGAGATGAAGTGGAGATCCAAATGTATCAAACTGGCGCTGATAGAAGGCAGATCCCAATAGATGTAACTCATCCTAACACGTTTGTAAAGATGTGGGCGATTGATCTGATTTACGAGGAGGCTGATGAGATTCACAAAGGCAACGACACCTGGTGTCAAGTGGTGTCAATTTAGTAGTAACAACATTCAACTTTTCAAAAAGAAAAATACTTGTACTACTAATTGTTAATTTATGTTTTCCTAGGGTTTCATTATCAGTTTATCTCAAGTTCTAAACTATGTGCCTCTCTCTCTCTCTCTCTCTCTCTCTCTCTGAGACTCTCTCTGCGTTTGTGACCGGCTCTATTGTCGTCGCCAGCCGGTGGCCAAGAAAGGTCCTTCTCTCGCGCTCTCATTCTCTCTCTCTCTCTCGCGTTCAAGCATAGTGGTTGCACGAGAGTGCATATTTGGACAGTTTCACTATCACTCTGAAGATTGGTGCCGAGTTTCACTATCACTCCACGAGATTCATTCAAAAGCTGATCCTATATAAAATAAAATTAGAAAAAGAGATTAAAAAGTCAATAAACTAGAAACGCGTTCAAATGTGACGGTCAAAATTGGGCTTTTATTTATTTACTTATTTTTTTGTTGTCTTCAACTCTTGTATTGATCACTCATGATGCGTCCAGCATTTTTTGTTCACCTTTTAAAAATATTTTCCCTCTTTTGAGAAAAGAAAAGTTCATATATAGGTCCACAAAATGTTGATAAACGTGTTGAATGAATCAAGCCAGTGATTAGTTTAATTGTACTATGAAATCTCAATGTGTTCAAAAACAAATTTTATTATGACTTGTATATCAAATAAGAAGATTTTAAATGAGATTTTAACAAGTCAAATACGGCCTCGAACTCGAATAACTTGATTCTTTAATCGGCCCTCATAAGTAATCGTCAAAGAAAAATGCTAACATATGCCCAAAGGGTGCACGATTGTGCCACACACGCGCATGAATTTGATGCTTTTTCCAAGACAATGTCAGAAGTGTAGGACACGCGCAGTAAGGAGGTCCTGAGTAGTTAACGTATGAAGCAAAGTACAAAATTACCCCCATCAAGTTTCTGTCCCCATTACTCTCTCCCTCTCTCTCCTCCTTTGTATCTGGACCGTAGATTTATACTACCAGTACCACCATGAAAGAGGTAAATACAACCACAATGCATATGAATCCATTTGTTTTTACATCTCTAATTTCAATACCACACAGAAAGAGGGGAGAAAGTAATGAATAAAAAAGGGAGTTGATTTTCACATTTTTTTTTATATCCACACATCATTTTTTGTCTTTAACAATAAAAATACATACACTTTTAACACTAGAAAAAAAAAAAAAAAGAGTGTGAGTATTGGATATCAAGAAAGAGTGTGAAAACCAATTCTCATAAAAAGAATCCTAAAATAAATGTTCGTAAAAAATGGGCTTGTTATTTTAAGAGCTAACTTTTGTAAATGGATTTTAGTATCATCTGTTCTATCTCCTCTTCTTTTCTTTCCATCCTCTACTGATTGAACAATTTTTGTCCTTTGTCTTTTGACATGAGACTTTGATGTGGCTGATTTTTTTTTCCCCTTTTGCCCTCAATCTGGGTTTGGTTCTTGTAATTCTTCACCTTGTTTAACAAATTCTGTGCAATTTCTTCACTTCTGAGCTGGCGATGGTGGGGGGAAATTGAGAGAACACAACAAGGAGATGGCAGTGGGGAGATGGTGGTGCAGGGAGGAGAAGAGGCGGGGAAGTGGAGAAAGGAGAATGAGAATTTTAGATTATCACTACCAACAATACCAAAATTTGGGCATGGAGAATGCGGATTTCACACGGGTTTTCTGAACCCAGAAACAGTTCAAAACATAAAATCTGAATCCAGAAAGAAAGTTCAATTCTTTTTCTATTTTTGTAACCAAACACACAATCCAAAGGAGTTGTGAGTCTTGTGATCTACATAATTATTCTTGCGATTTGGATAATTTGATCTTCATCCGAGTAGTTCCTATGGTTTGGAGATTTTACTTAGTGTGAGTGGGTTTGATAGAGAGATGCTATGAATATATCAAAACACTATATAGAGCGTGTACAGAGCAATTTAGGACCCTTCTCGGGCCCCACAAAGATGATCAGAGTAGTTTATTTTGTTAAAAATATTTTGTTTTTGATTTTTTAAAAAAAATCAGCTTCATCCGATAACTGTAAGGTGTTTACAAAACATCAAACTTTGTTTTAAAATCCATGTCAAATTCTGAAGCAAAGTTTGTTGTTTTATAAACGTCCTTACCAATATCGGATGGAATTATAATTTTTTACCACACCTAAACAACTCTTTTGAAAAACATTAGTACACGAGAGAGGATTATACATCTACAGAGAGGGAAAGAATGAACAGAGTGGAGACTCGGCCAAATATATATATATGAACAGCGAAAATCAGTACTACCAAAAAAAAAAAAAATGCTTAAGGGCAAAAGGGGCATTAAATGAAGAAACAATAGTGCAGTGGAGACTTTTTAAAAAACCTATTGAAGGAAGGTACAGATTTTTCACATGGACGCTTGATATTTAAAGAACATACATTTTGTTCCTCCCAATGCTACGCCCAATGGGCACAGTATAACAAAACCGATCATCAAATCATAGGCTGTTAAGTAAATACAAATTAAAAACTACTTATGCTCAAGCTTTGGCCGTGGTTGGATACTGGAACACCATCATGACCAATAAGATCGATTCCATGCGATTTTGTATATATTAATCCAATTCAAATAAATTTATATGACATTTAGCCAACTGTGTTTATATCATTTATCCATTCAAACCTAATTATAATAGTGTTATTTTGGAGTACCCCCAAAATATCTTATTAGTTCGAAATATTTTTCTGTTTAAAAAATTTCAATTTGGGTGTTTGTTAATGAAATCCAGTCCCCATCTCCATGAATATTTGGATAGCAATTGGTTTTCCAGCTGGTTTGGCTTTTACTTGGAGTAACAGCTAATACTTCCATATGAATGCAAAGAGGTGGTTTAAAAATAGAGATAGGCAGTACCTAATTCTTGACCAACCAATATAAATATACTTCACTATATGGCATCTGCATTATATAAGTGACACAAGAACCATATTTTGAACAACAAAAGTCTGGCAACGGGCTTGTAACCCAACAATACTTTCTCACCTCTTCTATATGGAAAGTGAGGGTTCGATTTCCGCCAAGAGTGCGAGTGCTTGGTTTGGTGATTGATGCCCTTTGGGCTTGTCTCACTTGTATACTGCTTAGCGGTACCCCCTTCCCCATCTCCTAATAAAAGAGTAGGCTTGACATGTATTGAGTGTGTCTAATTAATTAGTGAGAGTCTATAGAATTTTAGGTTTTCTGTATAATTCACTTAGGCTGCTGATTTTGCCACTCCCTTTTTTGTTAACGCCACTCTCCTTGTAAGTGTATTTTGTGTGCAAAAATACACTTGCAGGGAAGTGACGTTAAAAAAAAAGGAGTGGCAAATCATTTCCTTACCCTAAAGTAGGATTAGCCATATGTATTTATACTACCAACATAAGTTAAAAAATAAGGAAATACGAAATAAAAGGCCAAAACAAGTGGGCCGAAATAACACAAAATAAATCATCATGATCCGTGATTGATAAATCTCGGGATCCTAATTGATTCTAATTCCAACATCTGTTTCCCATAAGGAATTGGATCACCTCATGTCCTTAATTTGAATTGGAGGGGACAAACTAAATCTGAATTGTCCATTATTGCTATCAATTTATCGTCCAAATTTGGATTATCTCGTCGAGTAGAGTACAAAACTTGGACTTGAGAGAATCTGAACTCCTCTCCTTAACCTTGCAAAAGCGGATTTTTTTTTTTTTTCCAAAAGTTTTTGATGCAATTCATGAAACCAAAGTTTTGTCAGCAACTTTAAAAGTGCCTTTGAAATGCTAATGAGCAGAAATGTTTAACTTTTCTCCTAAATTAATTTAAATGACTTCTTCTTTGTCTTTTTCGAATTATGCTAGATTGGACATCCCAAAAAAAATTCTCGAAATCATTCGATTTAACGACAGTAATTTAAAACAGAAAACAATTATGAGCGAACGTAAAACAAGGTTCGCTAAAGACCATTTTTTTTAAAAAAAGTACACTTTTACTGTCATTTTGTTGGTTTTTTCTAGTAGTTTTTTAAAACTTCAATATATATATTTCGATATTTTTATTCCTCTTGTCGAAATGAATACTTAATCTCAATTATTTTGAAGAAAAAAAATGTAACAAAACTCATTAGACATCAAGAATACATATGTTGAACAGGACCTCAACCAGGACTCTTACATGTTACTAAGAGGTCAGGAATTTGAGTCTTCCCACCTGTGTGTGGGTGTTCTTCTCTTAGAGGACTTTTCCTTTCTTTGTTTCTACCCTATAATGGACTTATTTCTTGGTTGAGTTGTTGCACTTGGTTGTCTCGTGAACTCTCACAATTGCTATAGTGTCCCGGGTTTATGCTATGTACTTCATATCTGTCTCGTGGACTCTCACAATTGATATAGTGTCCCTGGTTTATACTATATACTTCATATCTATCTCGTGAACTCTCATAATTAATATAGTATTCCGGCCGGATCTATATTATGTACCTCATATCTAATGTAAAAATAATCTCTTCTATCGATTGAAAAAAAAAAAAAACCAGGGCCTCACTGCGTTTAGAGTAATCAATTCTAATTACCCAAATCTCTGATCTCTTATGCCATCTTTGGATCTTTAATTTAAATTGAAGTGCTTTTGATTACTTTTAAGAGCCCTGCTATCAATTTGAATCCAAAAGTAATACTTATCGATATTCGTTAAAGTTGATTTTTTACGGAGTCCCATAAAATAATATTAAAAAATTAATGAATATTTTTTTAAATTTTTATGGGACTCGGAATGGGCCCAAATAAAATTTTTCTTGCGTGATTCCCTACAAATCTTCCTTGCGATTAGAATTTCCGTACTTCTTTTAACGTTCAATCCATCTCCAAACCTTGTTTATTCAATTTCCCATTTCAATCATCTGCATTATCCCATCATATTGCACGAATTTTAATCATTATCGCGTGTGGGGATACAAGAGGGGGCAAAAACAGAGTGATAATGGGAGGCATTGAAATTCACCAGGGTTCATGTGATTAGTTGTTGGGTTTGTTCTCCACACAATTGATTAGTTCGATAGATCCTTGGGGTCAGGCTGCAAAAAAGAAAATTTCTTATAAATCTTTTAGTCTCGACATGGATGGTTTGCCTTTGACCAAACAGGATAAGAATTAATCGAAGCGCGCGTAAGCTGGCCCGAACCATCGAAAAAAAGAAAAGAGAGGAGGCATTCCAATTAGTAAAGCAGCTAGAAGCTATTACCGTGACACTAATGAAAAGTTAAAATTAATGTGAAAAGGAATCTAGTGGTTTATCAACTCTATCAGATATTAACCTAAACTAGTCCTATATATGTATTTTATATGTATTTTAATGTAAATCAATTATTTGGGCCAGGTTAGTTAAGCCAATCAAAAGTAAACAGGTTGATTGAAACCTGGAAGAAATTTTACTACCATTTGTTTGTCTATTTTTGATATTCGCGACAGTTTTCAATCACAAAGCTTTTAATATGAATTTCAAAAAAATATACAATATGAATTTTGTTTGATAGGTATGTTCTCGATTAGTTTTATAATACAAAGGTTTCAAAATTATAAATATTATTATAAATTGAAATATATAAGCAATTAAAGAATGACACGAACAACGAAATTAAAGAATGACACGAACAACGAAAACAGACAAATAAGATGAGATGGAGAAAATACCATCTAAATTCTAAAAGAGTTGGAGATAGGCTAGAGAATAGGCTTTGGGGTAAAAAATTGCATCACGCTGAGACGTCGTAGCATCATGGAGAAGAATATCTTAAAGACAGTCGGTATTATTTACTTCGAGTAATCTTCTTTTTTTTCTTAATTTTTGGGATCATTCACTCGTATCAACCTGAGGAATCAGAAAAAAAATAATAGTATAGACCAAAATTGGAAAATGTTCAAATAAGACAATAATAAAGACAATAAAAACAACTGTTTGAAATTTTTTGTTTTATGTTTTATTTGCTTTTCATCATAATTTTTTATTTTTTAAACTCATCTAGTCAAGACGAAATCAAATAGTTTGACATGAATCTAACGAAAATTCCAAAAAGTCAGACAAAAATACCGAAGTGTTGATTTAGGCCAGAGTGGTCGTAACTATTACTGAAGTAATGCCATATGCATAGAAAAATTTTTCTTGCAAAATGATTAAATGAATTTTTTAGTGTCATTGTATGTGCAATATATTCCAAACTAGCTAATAGCTATAACGCTCACCCTACGACTTAATAATTTCAAACATCTCATTAAAAAGAATTTTTTCAGAACATTTAAGTAAAAGATAGTTTTTTTTTTCTAGATACAGGTATATATTTAAAGGGAACTGCTGTAAAAATTTATTGCTTTTTTTTTTATCTGAAATATTTATTGTGTCCTTTGTGCGATTTTCTTGGCAATTTATTCCGACCAAAAACCCTTTTTGGCTTAATAACTTCAAGTTTCAAACATCTAATTAAATTGATTTTTTTATAGAGATTCAAGATTTTGTATAGAAACAATCTCAACGACTTAAATGTGATAGCAAAAATGGCATTTTTTGGCACAATAAATGTTAGTGCCAAAATCACTTTCCTAAATATTTTTGGTGATTATATTTCCTTGTTCATTTATTAGAGACCATCCCAGTTAGGTCCAAAAATGGGTATTTTCATCATTTATTGAACGCGTTATAGAATTTTACTGTAAATGGGTATTTTCATCATTTATTAAATGCGTTATAGAATTTTACCATACGCTTAACACACTGTCACAGAGAAAATAATTGCTTAGACTAGGGATTTCATTAAAATGAATTTTTCAGTTTTCCAGTGTTTGTGTTTTGTTTTTTTTTTTCTAATTAGTTTGAAAACTGATTTCTTTTTGAAGTCTCTCAAGCAGTTTCCATTTTCTCTCAAGCATTTACTTCAAACTAATTAGAAAAAAACAAAACACCAACACTGCAAAACTGAAAATTCATTCTAATGAAATGCCTCCGGCTAAGCAATTATTTTCTCTATGACCGTGTGTTAAGCATATAGTAGAATTCTATTAAGCTTTTAATAAAATCTGAGCCAAAATCTATTTTTCAGATTTCTATTATGCTTGAGAGTAAACGATTGAGAGCAAGTGCAGAATGGTCGATCCGACTGTTCATATCGGCACAGACAGATTGAATCGAATCTTAGTGAATACAAAGCTGAACCGTCCATTACTCGATTAAGATCCGAGCAGTCGATTACCTAAATAGGCCGCCAATCTCTGGCCGCTCTGCACCGCTCTACAAAGAGATGCTGCTTGGCCATTCCAGGCATTGTCACTTTGCTTGGTTTTGGAGAAGTCTGATTAGATCTTCGACTCTAGATAGGGCGGTTAAGAATAAATGGGTCCTTTAAGGTGCTTTCACGTTACATATTCATTGTAACTTAACGGCAAACAGTTTTTATTATTTTATCAAATTCTCAATTAATTATGGAGTACTACTTTTGGACTGTGATTAATTAGTAGTATCAAGCTGGATAGATGTCCTTGATTTGTATTTTATTGTAATTTGATCCGCAGAGGTCCTTGATTGGTGCATAAGTTTATACGCTAGGGGTGTAGTAGGTCAATAAAATAAAGCCTGATTTTAGAGCCTCTCCAATCTACTCTTCAATAATAATACTAATAATAATAACCAAATGTTAGATTTTTTTGACTTTTGTGAAATTTTGAAGACTCATTTTTGTAGTTTGTAAATTTGTGACCCGCAATTCACTCTTTGAAATTTTAGTCTTTATTGTTCTATTTATTTACGGTCTTGCTAACCTCTGTCCACTAGGCGGAAGATAATATGCTAATAATTTGGATATCAATACATATCTCACGGATATTAACACATTTTCACAAATATTAATATACATTTCTCGGATTTATTTAATGTGTTACTGGTGTAAAGTACTCCAATGGATAACAAAAACAAAATTGCTTTTGACTTGATTTAGGCTTTGTTCGTTTGGTAATTTTGGGTATTTTAGTTTCGATAGTGGGTGAAGAAAAAAATAAGATAATAATTGGATAGAAGGGTAATAAGTGAAAAGAGATAAAAATAAAAATAAAAATAATAATTAAAAGAATAAGATAATGATTAAAAAGAAAAATAAAATAATAATTATAAAATAAAAACTTTTCTAAACTTAGAAACGAACAAGGCGTTAGTGGCTCTTGAGCTTGCCATGCATATTTTGTTTGAAATTTTGCTCTCTCTATAATTTGGAGATAGACATAATTTTATTGGCTCTAGTGAGATAGTACTAGTCTCCTTATTCCTCACAAAATGGCCCGGTCCTAGGGCAATACCCAAGAGGCCGCGGCCTTAGGCCTCCAAATTTTAGGCCAAATTAGGGCCCCTTCATATTTAAATAAGTGTGTGTGTGTGTGTGTGTATATATATATATATATATATATATATATATATATATGTACATATACAGTCATTTTCAAAGAAGGAGATCCTTATTTTAACTAAAATAAGGACCTCTCTATTTCTCTCATTTTCCGTTCGAATTCCGATAATCCGAGCCACTCAATGTGTTCAGAACGTGATTTTAAGAGTACTAGCGAAGAATTAGCAAAAAAAATGACCGGGAAAGGCTTCATCCGAGCAGTTTTTATTTGAACCATTTGATAAAAAAAAAAACAAAAACTGCTCGGATGAAGCCTTTCCAGTCATTTTTTTTGCTGATTTCTAGCGAATACCCTTAAAATCACATTCTGAACAAATTGAGCGGCTTGGATCATCGAAATTTTATCAGAAAATGGAAGTCCTTATTTTATTAAGTTAAGGTGGTCCTTAGGAGAAGCGGACTCTGTATATATATATATATATATATATATATATTAATTATTTGTTCGTGGTGTTAAACAATTGTCTTTGTTGGTTTAGCGGTAAGATGATTCCATACCTTAATTAATGAATGTCTCGAGTTTAATTCCTAGCAAAATACCTTCTTTTTAAGTGTTTTTTTGCCAAAAAAAAATCTCAACCTACGCAATTGAAGCTGCTATGATTTGAACTTGTCAAGAAGGATACACTACAAGAAATTACACCATTGCCGACTAAAATTCCTGACTAAAATAAATTTAGTCGCGTATTGTTGGACAATTACCGACTAAAATTATTTAGTTGGGAAATAATAATCTTTGCCGACTAAAACAAATATTAGTAGGGAAATAATACTGTTTGCCGACCAAAAAATAAATTTAGTATGCAAAAATAAATTTTCCCCTAATTTGAAAAAACAATAAATGAAAAACATTTTCTAACTAAATAATTTAGTAGGGAATAGGTAATATTTGCCGACTAAAATTACATTTCGTCGGCAAATATCAATTTTTCTCTAATTTAAAAAAATCAATAAATGAAAAAACATGTCCCAACTAAATAATTTAGTAGGGAATAGCAATATTTGCCGACTAAAATTACATTTTGTCGGCGAATATCAAATTTTTTTCTAATTTACAAAATTGATCAACAAATGAAAAACATTTCCCGACTAAATAATTTAGTAAATAGGTAATATTTGCCGACTAAAATTACATTTGGTCGGCGAATATCAATTTTTTTCCCCTTTTACACAAATTTCAAGAAAGGAAATATTTGTTTCGACGGACATTGATCACGATGCAACCTTTCCCGATCTAACCCGTTCTTTTTTTTTTCCTTCTTTAATCATAAGATTTTTCGTAAATTTTTGGCTAGATCAGGTTATGGAAAGCCGTCTATCAGCATGCAAATTCTTAAATAAAAAAAACTTTGTTGTCAGATCAAGTGTCTATCCATAGGCGATTCACTTCATTCTTGGTACAAATGATCTAACTTGTATTACGTCAAAAGAGATGATTTGGATTTTGCCAAAAAAAGACCTCAAGCAGGGCTTGGTTAGTGTACTATAACACTTAAACGTCTCCGAACGCATTAAATATCTTTCGATCTTAATTAATTGAAAAGTCGCACGGACTCCCAAAAATAACTAAAAAATTAGAATTGAGGAAGTAATAATTAAGGACTGTGCGCAAAAAGAAAGGGTTGGATCACTAAACTCAAACCGAACGTAGTCGCGTTTCTTGGGAAGGAGATAGTAGTTGGTGTTGGTGTTGGTGTTGTTGTACAGTGTGGTGTGGTTGCTGTGCTGATCAAGGTTCCGTTCTGTGGTCTTTGCTGTCTCTCAGCCGCCTTGACATGGCGGCAGTGAGGGTCTTGATCAACATTTTTGGGTGGCTGAACTTAGGGCCGGGTGTGGATCTGTTGTTTGCTCGTAGGTTTTGCTTTAGTTTTTGTTTATTGTTTTTTTGTTGTTGGTTTTCTTCCCTTGCATGGGATTTTCTCTCACTCCTTGTGTGTGCTGTTTTGGTGGGTTTTCTACGTCGTCTTATGGCTTTTCAAGGTCAAAAACTAGTCTTGTCCTGAATGTTCAATTCGTTTGTGAGTTTAGGTCTCTTTTGTCACGCCCTCGATTTTCAACATAAATTAACAATACCATTTGAAATACAAAGTCCTCACAATCGTACGTACAATACCCCAAAATACAATACAGTTTTCGATTCCATAAATTGGTCTACAAATACAATCTTTCAAAGTAGTAATTTCATAACAAAGTCGTTTGTCATGCAAGAATAATAAAGTACTCTCCAAATAGCTTTAATCGATAATGTCAGCATGCACTCCAAGTACTCCATAACCATGACCATGACCTGCAATGAACCTGAAATGGTAGGTTGAGCAAACACGTGCCCAGTAGAGAAATCTACACAACTATTATATATGAATGGGATGACAGGTGGAATGAATAACGGAAGCAAGGTACGGTATCTCAAATGATGAAACGAAACACAACTAGTAATTTTCCCAAGGTCGAAGACATAAATGAAGTACCATGACTACACACCAAAACTCTAATTCAACCACAAGGACTTACTATCTATATGATTTTCTCATGACTGCCACTGTCCCTCATATTACTTCGAAGCACCAATCCGATATCTTAACTTATGAAACTATCGTAATCAAAGAATCGCAACACCAATGTCTTTCGTTTCACTTACACTTTCACAATGATGGCCCATTTCCATTCACATCGTGTCACAATTTCCTCATCATTCTGTATCATGAGCAAAAGCTCCTGCCGGGCCGATTAAGAAATCCCGATACTCCCCACTAGTTCCGTCCTCACTGATGGAGCTAATTCAAGTCACACATCAAAGGTCACCATACCACAATTCCTTCGATACACTTTATAATTTAGCCATTCATCTCAGTCACATATAATGAATTCACAACGAAAACTTATTCACATAGAAGTAGTACAGATAATTTCATCTCAATGAACTTGCAATCATTACGTTAGTAGTTTCTCATCACCATACAAGCACTCACACATCAAAAGATAAACTCTCACAACGAGTTTATAGATTTCCACCTTGCAACTCGCAAAATCGTATAAGTTGCGCAAGAGGTGTACCACATATCAAACACAAGGAAATGTGTCATGTATCCATGCCTAGCATTGTTTAACTCAAATAAATGTTCCATGTGTTCGTTTTTCACTTCGCATGTCAACACATACAACCTTTGGCCACCTATACTCCTTACATTCTCTAAACCCTCGTTTCGGTGTCAAACGACTCATAGGGAACCCAACGACCACTACCAAGCGTTAAGTATACCACTAGCCTTGTCAAACCATTCAACTAGTACTCAAGGGAACCTAAGAACACCCATGTTTCACCCAAACGATTCTAAGAAAAACGGATTTCCCAACGTATATGAACATATCTATCTTATTTTGGCTGCCAAATCTTATCGGTTAGGAATTGGAAGATGAGACCACCACCATTGGAAAGTACATTTCCGGTACATGAATTTCGATATAAAATTTGCCCAAAACAGAGTTCGGATGAAAAAGTTATGCTCGTTCGAAGTTTTGCCAAAATGCTGAATTTTTCATTTCCTACCGGTAGGACACAGTTTCCTACCGGTAGGAGACCACGATTTCACGAAAATGACATTACTGGACAGCTTTTCTACCGGTAGGACCAAAACTCCTACCGGTAGGACCTGGGTTTTCAGTGCACGATTTTCAGACTCCACCAGAACATTTCTAACAACGAAAACAACGATCTAAGGCACGATTCAAACACCAAATCAACACATACACACATAATAGAAGTGAGAAATCCCTACCTCAAGGGTTTTGAGTAAAACCCGACCCTTTGACCCAGTCAACCGTAGCTCCACGAGGTCCGATCATGATTTTTCTTGGTTATTCGGAAAGCCCGTACTCCGAATAGCAACTTTAATACTCGGGCTTTATTCGAAATCTCACCCTATGTGAATGAAATCGAAGAGAGAAGAGAGGAGAGAAAGTTTCGGAAGAGAGGAGAGAGAGACAGCCGCGAGAGAATGAGAGAATAAGGAGGAGAAATAATTCTCCTGGGAAGAATTATAGAAGTGGGGAGCAATCCCCTGCTTCTCGCACCACACACTCACACGTGCACCTCTCACATAATTACCTTTATATCCTTCTACGAACACGTCACACCGAATATCCGTACTGTCTATTTCGACGGGCCGTACGTTTATAAAAGAAAAAACTACCACCTCAAAAATACGGGTCTTTACATTCTACCCTCCTTAAAGAAATTTCGTCCCCGAAATTTGCTTATTCAAATCCTACCAAGTCACAAACCACAATACCAAATGTCATACTGGAGTTTCGTAATCACAGCATCATCCTCTCCCTTCTATGTAGACTTTTCTTATCCTAATTACTCCACAAAACCCTCACTATCGATATGATTCAACCACTCAACACTTAATCACAACCCACTATCATCTTCATCAAATCCTCATGTCCTCACACATGTACAAAGTCCTTACGTTCTCTAAGTACCTTTTGAACTTCCTAGAAGGATAAATTAAAGTGCTCATAAAAACTCGAATTCTAAACTCCAGTTCTATCTTTTTCAATCAACATCAATCAATGAATCAAACATTTACTCACCAATCCAAAGAATCTCAAAAATCTCCATTGGAATAAAACTAATAAGTCTCAAATTCTAAACCACATAATAACTCATCACCCATCACTCAGCTATAAACATCCACTTATAATTATCAAACTGCCTATACTTCAATCTATTGATCTTTCTCTCGACTTTAAGAGCAAATACATATCACAACGTATTCAATACTATTGATTCTGCTAATAATAGTCAACACCACCAAATACATATAAACAAAACCACTAGCCACAATCACCAACTCACACCTCTGCTACCCATATAACTCTTTTACCAGCTCTGTTTAAACCCCACCTACTTTTTCATCCATTCAACATTCAAACACAACCAGTAGTCTAGCAATACTCCACGCTCCCTAGCCCATTGAGAATCATTACCGGTTTCTATTTTCGAAAACTTAAACTCACTTCAATGATAATGCATCCCTTCTACATAACTCTTCACAACACACATTAAAACCGTTCTGCTAACTATCAATCCACTATTTTTTTCTTAAACTCAGTTCTCCAAACATCGCTGCTACTACTCAAGAAAGGCATACACTCGTAGCAACTACCCGCATAAGAATCACTGTTTATTCTACATCGTATACTTAAAGCAAATTTCATGCTTTGAGATTACATAATAAATCAAACATGTAGGTTAAAATTAAACAACAGCACATTTCACTCACAAAATATTTCAACAAACCCACAGTGCAATTTAATAGCTTACACAGCGCCAGACACATCCACGCATTAACATACTCACTCAGTATCCAATAGATTCACCAACTCACAAAGTATCCAACGGACTCACCAAGTATCCAGCAATCTCACAAAGTGTCCATCGGACTCACAAAGTATCCAGCGGTCTCACAAAGTGCCCATCGGACTCACAAAGTATCCATCAGTCTCACAAAGCATCCACAGACTCACAAAGTATCCACGGACTCACAAAGTATCCAACAACCTCACAAAGTGTCCATCGGACTCACAAAGTATCCATCGGACTCACAAAGTATCCACGGACTCACAAAGTATCCAACAACCTCACAAAGTGTCCATCGGACTCACAAAGTATCCATCGGACTCACAAAGTGTCCATCGGACTCACAAAGTATCCACGGACTCACAAAGTATCCAACACTTCACATTTCATGACTCTAGAAAGCCCAATGGTAATCTCGTTCCTTTCAACTTCATAATACCTTTCACATTTTCTATTCACCCATCAATCTCGAACACTCTCATCAATTAGCCTACTCAAGTCACATGTTTTCCATTTTCACAATCTCGAATATCATGTAACAAATACGCAACATCAATATTAATCATTTCTCTATCAACTTTACAATTACACGATATTTCATCACCCAAATACCTACACAATGTATGCAATAGCTGCACTAATAAACTTTTACTACTACTGATTTTCTCGATACTAAAATTTTAAACACCATTATAAATACAAACAAATTGATAAACCTCTTCTAAACACTAACAAGACTCTGGGGTTACAAACAACATGTCTATATTCCTCTTTATATTCTAAGACTCCTACCACCTCATTATTTAAGAATGAGTTTCACTCGCACCAATAACTTCTAACAGTTCTGCTCACCACAAATTTCGCAGCTCACAAATTTCTTCTCTCAGCTGAATAGTCATATCAACCTCAATATTTCCCCAAGGTATTCGCCACATCTACACTCAACCTCAAGAACAACAACTTCCATTATCACTATTATCTCTTAATCTTCTTAATACATACTTGTCATCTCGATGGAACACCTGAACATATCTTATACCGTTATTAGTCTAGCCTACATACCTAGTTACACCCCATACACGATCTTTATACTCCGATCCTTCAATTTACAACATATTATTTCTCCACATGCCTATCACTTCAAGGTTCCTACCATTCACACTTCACCTTGTTGTCGGCCTCAACAGTTCACATTCATATCGCCCTCATTATAAACAAGTTTTTTTTTTTTGCCACACTTACATCAATCACTCAACTCCACTCACATCGATATAGTTTGCCTCAAGTCTTGTTGTCCCTCTCACTAAGCAATGTCTTTACTATTTTCTATCAATCTGCCATAACAACACCATAACGACATTCACCTCAGCAATGACGACTACAATACTATAACTCTTCACAAGCCTAGAGATCTAGCCCCTATACACAATCCTAGTGTCCAATTGACTCTCCGAGACTTCCATCTAGAAGGGGCGGTGATCAAGCGCCTCTTCCAATTGGATCTCATCGGTAGTCGCCTGGGTGTCCAGAAGACACATACTGTTTCTAAACACCCTACCTATAACTCTCATCTTTCTAAGTCAACCTTAACTACATATAAATCATTATGTAGGTTCAGCTTGCCCTACTTATGCTCACAATCACAACTTCAATAATTGCCTCGATAACGACCGCCCAAAATACGACTAACCACAAATGTTATCTCAACCGCTAACACCTCAAAGACACTTTCTAGCTCTATTCCCAACATATACCTTACTCCCCTTGTACTTAACATAACCCATATCACATGAAACTTACCCCACGCATGTAAGACTTAACACATAATCCAAGCGATTCAAATAGAAACATATCAAACATTCATCTCGTAAGTCACATCAATACTCTATCTCTTTCATCACATACTAATATGTATCTTATTTCGCACTTCAATATTGCCACAACTCACAACCGCTACAATGAGGTCAAAGCCTCCAACTTCCCAACACATGTCAATGACTCTATGTCACTTTGCCATAATACAGAATGCAACGCCGCAATGACGTACTGACTCATTCATGCAAGCACACATGTGTTTTGAAAACGAATGCAACGATTTTGTTTTGAACCCATGAGACTAAGTCTCCCCACGGTCTCTAAGTATTCTAACCTAACGCTCTGATACCAATTTGTCACGCCCTCGATTTTCAACATAAATTAACAATACCATTTGAAATACAAAGTCCTCACAATCGTACGTACAATACCCCAAAATACAATACAGTTTTCGATTCCATAAATTGGTCTACAAATACAATCTTTCAAAGTAGTAATTTCATAACAAAGTCGTTTGTCATGCAAGAATAATAAAGTACTCTCCAAATAGCTTTAATCGATAATGTCAGCATGCACTCCAAGTACTCCATAACCATGACCATGACCTGCAATGAACCTGAAATGGTAGGTTGAGCAAACACGTGCCCAGTAGAGAAATCTACACAACTATTATATATGAATGGGATGACAGGTGGAATGAATAACGGAAGCAAGGTACGGTATCTCAAATGATGAAACGAAACACAACTAGTAATTTTCCCAAGGTCGAAGACATAAATGAAGTACCATGACTACACACCAAAACTCTAATTCAACCACAAGGACTTACTATCTATATGATTTTCTCATGACTGCCACTGTCCCTCATATTACTTCGAAGCACCAATCCGATATCTTAACTTATGAAACTATCGTAATCAAAGAATCGCAACACCAATGTCTTTCGTTTCACTTACACTTTCACAATGATGGCCCATTTCCATTCACATCGTGTCACAATTTCCTCATCATTCTGTATCATGAGCAAAAGCTCCTGCCGGGCCGATTAAGAAATCCCGATACTCCCCACTAGTTCCGTCCTCACTGATGGAGCTAATTCAAGTCACACATCAAAGGTCACCATACCACAATTCCTTCGATACACTTTATAATTTAGCCATTCATCTCAGTCACATATAATGAATTCACAACGAAAACTTATTCACATAGAAGTAGTACAGATAATTTCATCTCAATGAACTTGCAATCATTACGTTAGTAGTTTCTCATCACCATACAAGCACTCACACATCAAAAGATAAACTCTCACAATGAGTTTATAGATTTCCACCTTGCAACTCGCAAAATCGTATAAGTTGCGCAAGAGGTGTACCACATATCAAACACAAGGAAATGTGTCATGTATCCATGCCTAGCATTGTTTAACTCAAATAAATGTTCCATGTGTTCGTTTTTCACTTCGCATGTCAACACATACAACCTTTGGCCACCTATACTCCTTACATTCTCTAAACCCTCGTTTCGGTGTCAAACGACTCATAGGGAACCCAACGACCACTACCAAGCGTTAAGTATACCACTAGCCTTGTCAAACCATTCAACTAGTACTCAAGGGAACCTAAGAACACCCATGTTTCACCCAAACGATTCTAAGAAAAACGGATTTCCCAACGTATATGAACATATCTATCTTATTTTGGCTGCCAAATCTTATCGGTTAGGAATTGGAAGATGAGACCACCACCATTGGAAAGTACATTTCCGGTACATGAATTTCGATATAAAATTTTCCCAAAACAGAGTTCGGATGAAAAAGTTATGCTCGTTCGAAATTTTGCCAAAATGCTGAATTTTTCATTTCCTACCGGTAGGACACAGTTTCCTACCGGTAGGAGACCACGATTTCACGAAAATGACATTACTGGACAGCTTTTCTACCGGTAGGACCAAAACTCCTACCGATAGGACCTGGGTTTTCAGTGCACGATTTTCAGACTCCACCAGAACATTTCTAACAACGAAAACAACGATCTAAGGCACGATTCAAACACCAAATCAACACATACACACATAATAGAAGTGAGAAATCCCTACCTCAAGGGTTTTGAGTAAAACCCGACCCTTTGACCCAGTCAACTGTAGCTCCACGAGGTCCGATCATGATTTTTCTTGGTTATTCAGAAAGCCCGTACTCCGAATAGCAACTTTAATACTCGGGCTTTATTCGAAATCTCACCCTATGTGAATGAAATCGAAGAGAGAAGAGAGGAGAGAAAGTTTCGGAAGAGAGGAGAGAGAGACAGCCGCGAGAGAATGAGAGAATAAGGAGGAGAAATAATTCTCCTGGGAAGAATTATAGAAGTGGGGAGCAATCCCCCGCTTCTCGCACCACACACTCACACGTGCACCTCTCACATAATTACCTTTATATCCTTCTACGAACACGTCACACCGAATATCCGTACTGTCTATTTCGACGGGCCGTACGTTTATAAAAGAAAAAACTACCACCTCAAAAATACGGGTCTTTACATCTTTTGTGATTGCTTTCGTCTCTCTTTCGAGGTGGATGCCCGTTCGGCCATTCTCGATATATGTTTTTCATGTCAATGAAAGTATCTCTAAAGTTTGACAAAAAAAAATAATTTTGGTAAGAACCCTAGCCCCGTTATATATTTTAGCAAAAAATTAAATAGACATCCTATTGAAGTCATCATGGGTTCCACAGAGTTAAATGCTAATTCTTGGTCATTGGATGGTTCTGCCCATTGTCTTGGTTGATGTCGATGGTAAACCCTTCATATTCCCATTGATTTGGACATGCTTGTCTTTGATCCAAAGACTCCACACATACTTCTTGGAGTAGTCTTTTCTGCCTTTTTTCATTTTTTTCCTCCTAGCTAGCCTAATATAAGTGTACAAGATCACTCTGCCAGTCTATTTTGGTCCCCATTTATTTACTGTTTTTTGTCCCACATATACCCGGTAATTGCTGAGACTAAACTAGTCATGCATCGTTTTCAAAATGTATCTAGTCTTTGGGACCAATTAATTATAAAGCAGAAATACATTTTATAAGTGCATATCTATTTTATAATTAACCTCTTAATTTAGTTCTTCTTTGGATTTGTAAATGAAAAGTATCTAACATGTGAATCTAACTTTGGCCCCAGCAAACAAAATTCCTTGCTCCACCCCTAGGTGCAATGAATCTAATCTAATAGGTGACTCGTCCTTAGTGTCGTTATTAGTGTGAAGAAAAATGAAATTATGTATTATTGATCATGTGTAGCTCATTTGCGGGCTTTAGATAACAAAAAGGTTAATAACTATTGCCCACTAAAGAACCCTTTTTGCATGAAAGCAATTAGCTATAAACTCATATCAAAATATTAGTTTTATTTAGGATTACAGCAAAGCATTTCCTTGTTTTTCAAAATGACCTTTTAATAAAAATATTTTACCTATACTTTAAGAAATCAATTTTGTCATAGAATATAAGCAAAATCAATAATTCTAATTCTAACACAGAACCTACTATCACTTCTATCCCCACAAGCGTTATCAATTGAACCTCAAATGGTACTATGCAGAGAAACGTTATCATTATGGCCCACACTATGACAGTAACCGAAATGACAAAGGCTTACGAACTTATACATCTCTGTGGGTGAGACAATATTGGCTGGAAATGTATAAGCGAACGACATGGTCATCAGTGGTGGGCAGGGATTTTGACCCGGAAGGACCGGCTTAATGGACATATATTTTTGGAAAATTTATATAAATGGTCCCCTAGTTTCACCTGAGTCTCATTTTCGTCCTCCAAGTATATCGTGTGGTCGCCGATATCGAGTGATCTTTGATTTTGGTGACATGCTATGATTGGTCATAAGTGAAATCCTAACGTTTCATATCAAGCATTATAAAAAATTACTCAGCAGTTATGTTTTACAATTTATACCTTTGATTTACTTGATAGTCAACTAGGTCTTATGTTGCACTTATTGTTGCAGAAGCCACACGATCGCGAGAAAATCATTACGATCGAGACCGTTCATTTTGTTACACTTGTTGAATAATTCATCCTTGTAAATTTGCGACTCGATCAGGTTTAGAAAACCCTTTTATCGAGACATGAACTCATAATAAAATAATATTTTCGTTCAAACAATTGTCTAATGAAAAACGATCAAACTATAATATCCGGTAAAGAATGATCTTTAACCTAGTAATAAAACGAAGATAGATGGTTCTAGCCGGGCAAAAAGACCTCAAGTGTGGCTCGGGTGATAATGGTTCTAATTTGCGTATTTGGAGAATTAGGTTTTGTCTGTGAATGTGATTGCAATATTCTCTTTTAGTGTGTAGGTCCTAAAAAAAAATAATTTAGTGCTAACAAGTTTTTTTGAATTTTAAGAAAGTAAATTTAAAAGCTTATCCAAAAAAAAAAGTAAATTTAAAAAATAAGAGTAAAACAGATGAAACCGAATGGTATAAGTATATTTATTATCGAAAAGAAAACAAAGTACAGCGGTGGTGGAGTGGCAAGTTGCGTGTGGGATGAACCATATGGTCTTAGGTTCTCCATCTTGGAACAAGGGAATCTTACCAAGGCAAATCCCCATCAAAAAGGGCAATTTAATTTTTCCATTTTGGCGACACCCCCTGATTTTTTTGTAATAACATTTGATGCCACAATGCAATTATTATTGCCGACTAATGCAAAAGTTAACTTTACCGACTAAAAGAGATACTGCGACTAAGTTTTTTAGTCACCCATTTAGTCGCTAAAACCATCCATTGGCCGACTAAACCTTATTTAGTCGGCAATTACATTTGCTGACTCTCATTCCCCGCCTAAATTGCCGACCAAATTATTTAGTAGGAAAAATCATTTTGCGACTAAAAAGGTCACATTAGGTGACTAAACCTTTAGTTGGCAATTGTGTTTTTTCTTATAGTGATATTTACGAGATAACCACTTAAGCCACCGGTACCAAAGCATTAAACATATATGCTCAATATAGACCACAATACTTATATAATAAACATTTGTATTATTGTTGTTTAATTCTAAAAATATGTAGATTGTAGGGTCCCATCCCAAGACTTAGCCTCACAAATACCTTGGGCCGACCCTGCTTACGAACAAAGGTAACAAACTAATTATCCTAAGGCACCCCTAAGTCTCACATGACCTAAAACCTCAAACACTCTTCTAGAGACCTATGACTGTTATTGCGTGCATGAGAAAAAATGTAGCATGTGCTATTAGAGCGAAAACAAAGTTAAGGTCAAACTCGAATTTAAAATTCTTTGAGGTCAAGGTAAAGAGCAGAAAAAATTAACGGTTCTTATAAGAATCTCTTTCAAAGATGTGGAAACAAAGGTTAAAAGTCATGTGCTCAATCAAATTCGTTGATTTTTTTTATTGTCTGGAAGTCCTGTGACCTTCTCGTATGGGACCTGTTCGATTCTCTGATCAGGGAAGGGAGAGGTATATAATAAGGGTTTTGTGAATATGTGGACGAACGCGTCTCTCTGGACAAATTAGTTTCGGTTTTGTCGCGTGAATTATAAAGATGAGACTGTGTTAAGATAAGATTATTGGTCTATTTAGCAACCAATATAAAAAATGTGATGTGATACGGGGAGGTATTTTTTAGTCCGACCCTTAACAATTGTTTACAGTATGTCTTTATCTAATGACAAATAGTGATCATTTACCATTTACTCCGTTTTTGTCACACTCTATAATAAGTCATAATATGTGATCTTGTACAATTACGTCTAATATTTTAGGAACCCATATGTCCCATCTATTTTTATTCCTTTTTTTTTTTTTCACATTTGTCAATCTTTTTGAAAGGGAATTCTCTGAAGAGAAAATGAAATACGGAATTGTATTACTTAAAATATTGATTGGTCCGTGGATATAGCTAGATGCTTTTATCTATTTGCCACATTGAAATTAACAATTAAATGTGTGTTTGTTCCAACCACCGGGTAAGTGGCCATATAAAGAATGAGATGGTTCACTTAAAGAGAATCTGTTCCAAACTCATGAACAATAGCAACTAAACACAAGGGTTATGCTCGTTGCGGAACTTAACTCTAACACCTTACAACATGAGCTAAAGATCTCTTCAGAATTGCAACAACCGATATTTTTTGCGATTTCTTTCTATCTTATATCATTAATTTCGTATTGAAAGAATTTTGCCAATTCTAAGAAATTTTTCTTTTCGATCGTAACAAAATATCTTCCATTTTTCCTTCGAATAGATTCTTCTTTTTGGTTTCCAAAGAAACGTAGTTTTGTTGCCTTAAATGGGTGATTAATCCTATGAATCTGGTGCCAATGGCTAAGAGCATCTCTATTGTAATAAGCAAATGTGTGTGGATAAACAAATTAAATAACAATATTCAAAAAATACCTCACATTGTAATAAGTAAAGTTACAAGTCTTTTAGCAAATAATCAAATTCCACTCATTCTATAACCAAACTTAACAACTTTTACCAATAACCAAACTCAAAACTCAATAACCAAACTCAAAACTCAAAAACACCCACATTGGAATCGTCTCATCGAGAAGAAGAATTTGGTGTGATCGGGTGCGTGATTGTAACTCGTTTGCGATAGGACAAATGTACATTGTGTATTGTGAGATTTTTTTTATTAGAGATGCAAAAATAACTTATGTGGAGGTAGATATTGTTAAATTTGATTATGAACTAAATAGATAATCAAATGTTGATGTGACATATTTTGATTATTGATTTTGATTACTACCATTGCGAATGCTCTAACATTCTTCGAGAACAACATTCTTGTTCAAGCCTTTTACTCAATGGATTCATACCACTCCATAGTGCTTAAACTCGAGCAGTTTCTCAAAAACTCGCTTTCATATTATTCCAACAATCAAACGTCTTATGAAAGAGTGTTAGGCCCCGTTCCCAAGAGAAAATAAATACTTATTTTTTAAGAAGGCAATTTCAAGCTTAAAAATTATGTGCTTATGTAAATAATTTTCTTATTAATATGGATCTTATTTGATAGATCTCATTAAGATCTTTTGAACGGCACAAAAAATACAATAAAATATTTTTTATTTATATTATTTTTAAATTTAAAAATATGAAATAAATACTTATTTTTTAAGAAGATATTGTGGAAAGGAGAATTGTAAAATAATAATTTGCCTCATAAAACAGAGCCTATTAGCATAATAAGACGCCATATATATAGTATTTTAACTTAAGGACTTAGGGTGTGTACTTATTTTATAAATTAAAAATAATATATTGTGAAATAATAATTATATTTCCTAAAACGAAAAATAAGTTTATTTTTTTTTATCACAAAATAACTTTTTAGAGAGTACAAAATAAATTTCAGCAGAACGGGGCCTTAGAGCATCCATAGTGGAATAAGTGGATAATCAAAAGTTGCCACATCATCTTTTGGTTATTCATTTAAGGGGTTGCTAAGGTTAGTAATGTAAAAATCCACAATAGTATAATCAAAATTGAATAATCAAAACTTGTCACATCTCTTTTTCAAACTATAAAAATTTAAAAATTGTGAAAATAGAAAACAATTTTTTTAAAATACTTTTCAAACTAATTAAAAAATATTATTAGAAAAATAATAATTTTTGGAAATTTTTTTAAGAAAATAGTTTCCAGAAAATTTTTTAAAATTAGAACAATTTTAAAAACAATTTTTGCAAAAAAAAAAGGTTTTAAAAAACAGTTTTTTAAAAAGGAAAACAGTTTTAAAAACATTTTTTTGAAAAGAAAAATTTTAATAAAATAATATTTTTCGCAATAAATTAAAAATATTTTTTGCAAAATAATAAAAAATATTTTTTTAAAATATTTTTTTTAGAAACATTGTTGAGAAAAAAGGGAGAAAGAGAAGGTTTTTTTGTAATGATGAGTGTACTTGATTGAGAAAATATGTTGACTACTAAATTTGATTTTTGACAAAAGGTTGCTACTTTTGTTTATTCTAAGGCCAAAATTTGATAAGTTACCAAAAGCTTGTTAAATTTAATTATTCCTGTAAATATTTTTTTTATTAAATATTATTAATCTTAACAACCTTTTAGTTTTGATTATTCCACTGGGACGCTCTTAGCAATTTTCTTATCATATCTCAACTTATCGGGACAAACGAGAAGAAGCCCCCGAGATTATTAACACGTATCCCGGCCGAACGAGTGCGTGAATCCCGGAGAAATACGCGGGCCATCCGCGTGGGCCCCACTTCTCCTCCCCAACCCAAAATACTATTCTTCCTCCGCCCATGTGCTGTAGTTGTGTGTTACTCTAAACTCTCTCTCTCTCTCTCAACCCCACTTTTTAGGTTCCAAAATCAAAATCAAAAGCGGCGAAAGCAAACAATCAGAAATCTCCTTCGCACCATTCAAAACTGCGACCTTCCCAAAATTAAATCTCTCTCTCTCTACATTTCTAGAGAGGGAGACAAAAGACTTGAGGAACTGCCGGAGCTTTTCTCACTCTGGATACGAACAGACGCGCACACACACATATTTATATCTAGAGAGACAGGTGTGTGAGGATGTCGGCGTCGCCGGCTCCGGCCACCACTCCATCGACCAACACCACTTCGCCCCCACCCGCCGCGACCGCTTCCCCGCCGCCGACCACCACTCCAGCCGCATCTCCGCCTCCACCGGCCACCACTCCAACCGCATCGCCGCCTCCTCCCGTAACCCCCGCTGCCTCTGCCTCTCCCCCTCCGCCGTCCACCACCACTCCATCTCCCTCCACCACTCCCACCGCTACCCCTCCCACGTCATCCTCAACCCCATCTCCCCCTCCTCCTACGTCCACCAACTCATCGCCGCCTCCGCCCCCCGCGAGCAAGTCCACGCCTTCGCCGCCCCCTCCGTCCTCCTCCTCTACGACGCCGTCATCGACGACTCCATCATCGTCGCCGCCGAGCTCGTCGGGTATATCGACGGGGACTGTGGTGGGAATTGCGATTGGAGGGGTTTTGATTCTGGCGATTCTGAGCATTTTGTTTGTGTGTTGCAAGAAGAAGAAGAGGAGACAGCCTGATTACTATGTTCCACCACCACCACCGCGTGGGCCTAAAGGTTTTGACTTTTTTCTTTTATTCTTCTTTTCGATCTGTGTTTTTTTTGTAATGCTGAGTGTCCCGGCTAGCTTGCGCGATCCTCGGAGTATTCCTTACACCCCTCCCACAGCCTTAGCCCCGAGAGTTGCTTGAAGGGGAATCGAACCTAAGAGCTTAGGAGAGAGCAAACCCTCTGAGTCCTAGGCTAAGACCACCAGGGCCAGGCCAACCCCTTGGGGATTTCGGTCTGTTGTTATGCTTTCGAATTCGTTTGAAATTTTGTTGTTTTCAGATCAATTTAGGGTTACTCTTTTCAGCTGTTACAGTTCCTGGGGTTTTGGTTAAATTCATGGATTTGATGTTTAGTTTGTCCTGGGAAGTAGTCCCAAATTGTATGTCTATTATGTAAAGTCGCGTTATTTTTAGATCAAAAATTGATTATTTGGTCAGTTTTTTGAGTTTCTTTACACGAAATTAATGTACTTATTGAGTTTGTAAAGAAATTTATAAAAGTAGGCATGAAAATGTTTTATATTTTATCCAAAAAAAGCACATTTTTCGTGTAGGATTAGCAACGTTTTTTGTAGTACAAACGAAAATTGATATTTGCACAGAAAACTTCAGCATAAGTGTGGTGTTTAGTATTGAAGTGAAAGGCCCACATCATTCTTTACCAAAGAGAAATTATATAGGCAAATATGTATGAATTTACTTATTTGGGATTTGTATGTACTTGTCAAATCGTAGATTGCTCTGTAGATCACCGTGATACATATATTTAGCATATGTACAGACTTCGGTTGCTTACCTCATACGGTAAATACTGAATTGAATAATCACCGTGATGTATATTCACTTATTCTGAGAATGGTCAATTTGAGATTGATTGATTTCTTCTCTTGTTTACAAAAGGAAATCAACGCATAATTTTCTGTTATTGTTTTGTGAGTGTTTTTTTGGCCGTTGACATTTGCAGATGACCGTGTTTCAACTCATGTTTATAAGGAAATGGTGTGTGATTTTACTGAATGTTGGAGGAATCATTATAACTCTATAAGCAGTACTTGAATATTGTATGAATAAGAGTATTGAACTTGATCTGCTGATTTTATTATTTCTGTTTCTCGTATGGCCTCTTCTAGTATTCTTATAGACTCATTCTAAATTTGCCTCTGATCCTGTTGTGTTTTTTTAAATTGCTAGATGACCCATATGGTGTCCAACCGCAATATTGGCAACATGGTGTTCCGCCGCCTGATAATCATGTTGTCACAATCCCTCCACCTAAACCCTCTCTTCCACCTGGAGTAGCGTCACGGCCTCCACCCCCACCTCCTCCACCTCTCATGAGCAGTAGTGGCGGTTCAGGCTCCAACTACTCAGGGGGTGAAAACCCTCTCCCGCCTCCTTCACCTCCGATGTTTTTAGGTTATGGAAAGAGCACATTTACATACGAAGAATTGTCTATGGCAACAGATGGATTCTCAAATGCAAACCTCCTTGGGCAAGGTGGGTTTGGATATGTGCACAAGGGAGTCCTTCCCAATGGGAAAGAAGTCGCGGTTAAGCAGCTGAAAGCAGGAAGTGGTCAGGGGGAACGTGAATTTCAGGCCGAGGTTGAGATCATTAGCCGGGTGCATCACAAACATCTTGTTTCATTAGTTGGTTACTGCATGGTTGGGGCCCAAAGAATGCTTGTTTACGAGTTTGTTCCAAACAACACCATGGAGTTCCACTTACATGGTAAACTCATTTGCCAACTGTTTCTGTTTCTGCTTTTGGTTTTAATTTAAATTTATATGTACAGATGTTTGAACCACCCTTTACCTTGTCAACTAGTCACCAAATGTACTTCAGTTATAAGTTGTATAGGCTGTATTTTCTAAGCATTTTTTGTGCTGTGAAAGGGTTTTTGATTAGAAGTAGAATCTTTCAGGAAAGGGAAGACTTATATTGGATTGGGCCACAAGACTCAGAATTGCTTTGGGGTCTGCAAAAGGACTGGCATATCTTCATGAGGACTGTAAGTTGTTGTGTGTATATTTGCCCCTCATTGTGGAAGAAGCGGGCATGAAATCTTACAGAATTTAAAATATTTTATTTGCAGGCCATCCTAAGATCATACATCGCGACATCAAGGCATCTAATATACTGCTGGATTTTAGCTTTGAGGCAAAGGTAGTCTTATGGGCAGGACTAAAGAATTATTATACATGAGATACGCACTGTTGAATTATTGCATAATATATCTAAATGCAGCCGCATCTACTACCTATTTCCCATTCACTTTATCAGCATGGTGTTGTCTCAAGTATGGTATATCTTTTTCTTCAGCATGAGATATGAGTGATGAGATTCTTATAATTATCTTGTGCAATGAGTGGTATAAGTATTGCAAAATCATAGGTGGAAAATACAAACCACTGATTAGGTTGTTATGACTTCATATTAATGTTAATTATTGGAATTATCTGTAATCATGATTTCTTTTTCCCTTCGTAGGTTGCAGACTTTGGACTTGCAAAGCTTTCTTCTGATGTCAACACTCATGTATCAACTCGGGTGATGGGTACTTTTGGGTACGACCTACCTTTTTTTCGACATCCTTTGTCTTATACCCTTGGCGGTTTCTGTTTTGTTCTAGTCTTTGATAAAGGCTCAAGTATTAACTGGATCATGTGTGTGGTTTAATAGTTTTTGCTTCCCATATAAGCATGTTCAAACTTCTGGTATCAGCCCTTTTAAAAGAAGAATAAAAAACTTCTGGTATCAGCCTTATTCAGCAAAGGACAAAACTTCTCGTATCTGCACAGTTGCTAGATTATTTCAATTTTTCCCTTTTGAGTGTTGGAACTCGGGTTAAATGTGTACACCCAAGCTTGGACAACTCTATCATTTGTCCACTTTTCGTGGCCCAGTTTATCGTGGAATCTGAATCTCATTCTGGATGCTCTGTTTTTATTTCTAAATTTTGAACTCTTCTTCCATTTGTGAATGGCAAGATGATAGAATATTGGATCATATTGATATCCGAGATTCCTAATTAACTTGCCCCATTTCTAGGTACCTGGCTCCGGAATATGCTTCTTCTGGGAAACTCACGGACAAGTCAGATGTTTTTTCATTCGGGGTTGTGCTTCTGGAGTTGATTACTGGACGCCGACCTGTTGACTCAACTCAAACTTACATGGATGATAGCTTAGTAGACTGGGTGAGCAATTAAATACGGCGTCTCTTTCCAAAAGAGGGCTATATTTGTTTGACAGTCTGGATATCAGATATTATGGCAACCTTTTCATGACTTTTTAATTTTCTTGCTTTGCTGACTTTTTAATTTTATTGGTTTGCTCTGATGAACAGTCTGAACATCAGATTTTATGCTAACCTTTTCATGACTTTTTGTTATGCTCTGATGAAAGACTCTTTTCGTTTTATTCACAAATTTTTTTTTTGGTGTAGGCAAGGCCCTTGCTAACACGAGCTTTGGAAGATGGAAATTATGATTCTCTTGTCGATGCACGGTTGCAAAGGCAGTACAACAACAATGAGATGGTTCGCATGGTTGCTTGTGCTGCTGCTTGTGTGCGCCATTCAGCTCGACGTCGACCACGACTG
Source organism: Rhododendron ovatum (assembly GCA_019656835.1). Classification (NCBI taxonomy): domain Eukaryota; kingdom Viridiplantae; phylum Streptophyta; class Magnoliopsida; order Ericales; family Ericaceae; genus Rhododendron; species Rhododendron ovatum. The sequence continues at coordinate 36,825,611 of CM033792.1, read as the reverse complement.
AGCCAGGTAATTAGCTTGCCTTGTAAGATAATGAGAGTTTATTTGAAACAAGTAGCTCAATTGTTTTATGCATCATATTAATTGATCCATAAGGAGCCAACAAGTTCTGGATCAAGTTGATATAATGTGCTTTGGGGTAGGGTTCTCTGGTCATGAATTCTGACTCGTGGCTTAGACCTTTTGAGATCAACCATGCCATGAGTATATAAGATTTCGGGTCAAGTTTGTCTAATGATTGTGCCTTGAATATGACATGACCAAGCGTCCAACAGTGCGTGTATCTTGGACCATGAGACATGTGGATTCAGTGGACCCGGAAATTTGATGTAATGGGGGCGCTCTATTGACCATGTCGTGAAATTGAACTTCTTTCATTATAAATTGCAACACGATAATACTTAACTCAATACTTTTATTACGAGACACAAAACTTTGCATTGCATAATTTTCACTGCAATTTCTAAAATTAATCGGAAAGTGTTAAATAGGTAACAAGCATTACTGAAATTACACAGGTAGTACGGGCCTTAGAAGGAGAGGTGTCTCTATCCGATCTCAACGAAGGCATAAGACCAGGACACAGCACAGTCTACAGTTCTAATGCAAGCTCAGACTACGACACGAGCCAATACAACGAGGACATGAAAAAATTCAGGAAGATGGCATTGGGAAGCCAAGAGTATGGGGCCAGCAGCGAGTACAGCAACCCCACTAGCGATTACGGTCTGTACCCATCTGGATCAAGCAGCGAAGGCCAACAGACCACTAGAGAAATGGAGATGGGAAAGACGAAGAAAGACAATCGAGGTTTCAATGAAAGTTCGTAGTTGCTTGTTTGTGAATTTTGATTGCAGAGTTGCATGCCTTGTATGAAGCTAACCTACACAATATATTTTCCTGTTTTTTTTTTCCCCCCAAAAAGGAATGTGGTTTCTCCTTGTATTTATAGGCATTATACCAGTGAATTGGAGTGCTGGGTTAATTCTTTTATTTGATGCTTGAGTTTTAGCTTTGTTTTGGTTGTTCAGATTTGTTGGGAAGTGTGGTTTAACTTGTTTGAATTGCAATTGGCAGCTGGATTGAAATCTGAGTGAGAGATGAAAAATTACACCTGTCTTTTTTAATCGCGGACCATGAATGTTTGGGACCTAAGGCTAGTTTGGTTTCGTGTAATTCTTTGTGGGTTTGATTGCACGGCGTTAGTTGCCATCTTTATTTATTTTTGATTTTCTATACCTGGTAGGCTGGTAAGGAGGTGTCAACTGAAATATTCAAATGGGAATGATGCCTATTGTGGTTAGTTGTTGCCAGTTCACAAACAGGCATGAGAAGGAGAAATGGATTTCAAAGTTTGACAGCCCCCCTCCCAAAAAAAAAAAACAAAAAGGGATTTCAAAGTCAGAGAGACATGCTCTTCTGTTGTCAAATGGAATGAATCATTGAAGAGGTCCACCATATACAAACATTACTCATTAATGCTTTTGGAGCATCGTACCTCAAGAAGCCTCTACAGTCACACGTATTTGCACAGCTCATAACTTAAATTCTTTAATCTTATGTTAATGCGTGATAGTGGAGACTCTTGAAACCAGGTCTGTCCCTGAGGAGAGACGTGGAAAACTTGCGTCTTGGGATCCAAATTTTGTAGGGTGTTATACTAGGCGTAAAAAAAGTAAGTCCATTACTACTTTCGCTGCTGAAAAATGCAAGAAAAGTGCTTGATAGCTACTTTTACGTTCTCATAATGGTAACTACTTTTGCAAATTTAATCTGACTTATTCCATAGAAGTATTATTTTGTTTGTTCGTAAAAGTGCGCTAATGGCCCAACTTTGAAGTTGGTCTCCGACTCCCAAAATGTCAGGGACACCCTGCTTGAAACATGTGTTGAGTTAGGTTGGGATAATCACTCCCTCATATATGCTTGTAGTCTCAATGGGGTGGAATTTTTCAGTGCCGGGTGGGTACGACAGATGATGATGCCTGTTCGGCGCATTTGAGCCGTCTTAAAGTGTTTTGGACAATCCGAATTAAAAAAACAATCTATTTTCAGATCAACCAAAATACTTTTGGAAGGTCCGAATGTATCGAGCAGACACCACCGTCTGCCGTACCCACCCGGCACTGAAAAATTCCTCCTCAGTCGGAGGTGCCAGCCCACATTGCTCCGGTTGGTGATGCACATGGGTCCCTTACTGTTTCATTTGGTGTCTTATTGTCTTTCGTGGGGTCAGTTTCGGTAGGCTGCAAAAGCGATGCCTGGAGGAGATTCCACCAAATTCTTATCCGCTGTTGCCAAGTGGGATTGCCCCCACCTGCCTCTGCATGCACATGGCCAAGGATGATTATTTTTGAAAGTACTAAAAACACCCTGATATGTGTTGTCAACCAAGATCTATATACATGTATCTTGGTCCCAATACTTGTCATGGCACATGTTTTATTCCTTCTTGGGGATGAGTCACCTTATTGCATGGCTTTGTGATTTGTCACTTGGCAATAGGGTGTTCAGACCTCAAAATTAAACATCGGTGTGTTGATTGGGATATAATTTCAAAACTGATATGCCCGCCGCACTAATCTTACCGTTTAAAAATGTTTTGAACGGTCCGGATTGAAAATAAACTATTATCGGTAAGAGTTATTTATTAACGGTTAGAGTTTAAAAATAATCTCAACCATTGATTACCGAAATGAACGGTGAGATTGAGGTGCGTTGAAAGTGTGTGGTGTGTGTATCACCGTTGATATAATTTCCACTCGGATCCTTGTGATTGGATGGTACTTTAGCTTGCTCACTTACTCCCGAGTCCAAACCGAACATGACCTTCGACGTTCTGTTCGGTTTGGATTTTAAGAGGTTTTGAAGAGTAATGAGTGGAGAGAGATAGATAAAGAAAATTATTAAAGACCGTGCACAAGGGTTTTGAATCTCCCAAACGAACAAGCCCGAGTGCCTACCAGTCGATTTTCAGCCAGAGAGCATTCTGATGATTAAATCGGTTCTCATTGAAGAAGGAAGAAACTACTCAATCCTCAGCTAGCTAGTAACAGAGTACCTTTCAAGGGTTTATGCAGAGAAATTGTACGTGGTCATCAAGTAATTTTCATCACTCTTGGGATTCTCTCTCATTTACTGAACGGTGGATTGGTATGGTCCAATCGGTTAGTAATTCTAGTGGAGTGGAAGATCTCCATGCAGAGAAATTGTACGTGGTCATCAAGTAATTCTGCGTACTTTGATAAAAAGTTCTAGACTTGCTCTGCTATAGTTGAAAAATTAATCACCCTATGCGAGGAGTTCAAAGCAGCTACAGAAACGGTCCATTCCCTCCCTAACTCTCCACTCCATCCCACCCCTCGTTCTGGCTTCCCTCTTCACCTAATGTTATTAAACTTAATGTTGACAGTGCTGTTAACAAGAAGAATGGCATTTCTGGTGTGGGTATTATAGCAAGGAACCATTTTGGTGAAATTTTGGGGTCTATTTCGATTCTTTTTGCTGGTTTCTTATCGCCACGTTCTATTGAGGCTTTGGGATTTTGTGAAGCCCTTGTCATTACGGCTATTAGAGGATTTTCTGAAATTATTGTTGAAGGTGACTCGTTGCAGGTAATTCAGGCTTTGATTCAAGATGGAAAGTCTCTCTCTGATTGTAGCTCTATTCTTGTTGATTGTGTAGAGCTTTTTCTTTTATTTTCATCTTGTTCATTTATTCATGTTAAGCGTTCTTGTAATATGGTAGTCCATTTATTAGTTAAGCGTTCTCTATTAGGTACTAGACTGGAGTGTTAGGGGGGTCCTGTCTCCCAACATCTCTCTAGTCTTGTCCGTGATGATATTCAGTTTTTGGACCGCTCTTTTTTTTAATAAAATCGTCACTTCTTCCATGAAAAAAAACAAGTAATTTTCATGCCAAGCAGGGGCCTCCTGACGTCACGCGTGACCATTTTCTAATTGGGTGTTATGTATGACAATTGTCGAATGACACGTATGTAGTTCACTGCCATGTGGCTGGGCTGTGTCGCTTGACGTGATCTACTTGGCGCCAACCTGTCACGAACATGTCATCGGGTCGAACCCAATCCACCCTTTAAAGTGCCACGTGCTAAGGCCTCCAGGCTAATCCTGTCATGGGCTCAACTCATTCGGAAAGTCTAGGGTCACCGCATGGAGTGTGGTGACCGGTCCACCTCACGTCTTTTGAGGCCCACTTCGGACTTCAAAAAAAATACAGAAAAATATTCATAAATTTTAAAATAATATTTCATGGGACTCTGTAAAAAATCAACTCCAACGAATATCGGTAGGTATGTTTTTCGGAATTCGTAAGAACGAAATTGTTTAGTTTTGCAGTTTCATCCTTATAAATTTAAAAAATATATCTACCAATATCCGTTGAAGCAAAATTTTTACAGGGTCCCATAAAATATTATTTTAAAATTTATGAATTTTTTCGTATTTTTTTGGAGCTCAGAGTGAGCCCAAATAGACGCTCGGTGGACGATCACCGCAAATTGCATGCGGTGACCTTAGTCCTGCTCCAACTCATTCGGCCCATGGTTTTTTGCTGTTCGTGTCGTGATTTAACCAACTTGAACTGCAATCTACTTCCATAGTAAAAAAATCACAAATCTCTTTTGTCTTCACTCTTTATTTTCTTTATTCGTAGGTGGAGAATTCTGTTAAAACAGAACTACTCCTGTTTCTTTTTATTATTACTCCTAGTATCATTTTGAACACATTCTAAAGTATGTCAAACTACCTTGTTATTTATGTTTTGAGAAAATAAAAAATAATTTGGGATCTTTTAGAGATTTATCTTAAATTATGACACCATTAGTTGTAATTTCTGGAGTCGGCACTACGCAAAAGGTCCTACAAGAAAAAGAATTAGGAGCCTTAGAGACATGCCCGTTCATTTTGAGATTTGAGATTTAGATTTATAGATAATGAGTGTAGAGAAAAATATAATAATTATTATTAAAAATAGGAGTAATGATTAGAGAGAGATAGAGAGAAAAAATGAAAATAATGACTGGAGAGAAATAGAGTAATTCTTAGAATCCAAAACATTTAAATGAACGGGGGAAAAGATTCTTTTTTTAAACTGGACATCAAACAAGTCACACTTTTCTTTACTTTAAAAACTTATACAGCGATAACAATAAATAGGTTTACCTTAATTCTGAAAAAATAAATAAATCGTATATTATTTTTCTAAGCTTTTTTTAACTGTGGCATTAACGGGCTTGTGAAGGCCTAATTTGGTTTGAGTCAGGCTTTGCTGAGGGTTGGGTGGTGTAAACCGTAGTTTGCAGTATTTGTTAAGTGAAAATTTCAAAATGACACACGAACTTTGCACCAAATGTCACAGAGACACTTAAACTTAAGTTTATTTCAATTAAACACTTGTATTAACAAAATCCCTAAATTTAGACACCTGAACTTAAGTTTATTTCAATTAAACACCTGTACTAACAAAATCCCAAATTTAAACCCCCCGCCGTTATACTCCGTCCCAAAAATTGCTAACATGACATCTCCAACCCGTTTAAGTTGCCTCATTGCACATGTTTCTAACAAGGGACGATGCACCTAAACAAAATCCATAGGCAGACTTCAGGTCTAGGGTTGAAGTGAGGGAGATGGTGGAACAATAGGCAGACTTCTGGAGAGAGAAATAGAGGAAAATCAATTAGGTTAAGGTCATTTTCCCTCCAAACCATGTTTTTTTGCCCAAACCCAGTTCTTCTTTCTGCTTGGCATACTTCTAATGATGGGTTTCGCTTGGGTGCATCGTCCCCTGTTGGAAACATGTGCAATGGGGCAACTTAAACAGGGTTGGAGATGCCATATCAATAATTTTTGTGACAAAGTATAACAACGGAGATCTAAATTTGGAGATTTTGTTAGTACAAGTGTTTAATTGAAATAAACTTAAGTTCAGATGTTTAAATTTGGGAATTTTGTTAGTACATGTGTTTAATTGAAATAAACTTAAGTTCAGGTATCTCTGTGACATTTGGTACAAAGTTCAAGTGCCATTTTGAAAATTTTCCATTTGGTGTTAATTGTTATACACAACAATCGGTGTAATTTAGACTCTTTCTTCATTCGATACACAGTGAAAATTGGTATGAGCTGTATCTGTAATCAACATTCTGTTGGGGAAACATGTAAGATCAAATCCTCTCTCTATTCATGATTTTCAATAAATTTTCTCTTTAATTATTATTTTATTTTTTCTATCTCTCTCCACACATTACCTTATGGCGAACTCTATGCCATTTTCTGTTACGGGAAGGGCACATTGTTTGGACCAAATGCAAATTACTAACACCAGAAGGGAGAAAAAAAACCCATGCTGGTGAATGGAGACAGGTGATTCCACGTGCACTCGATTGGGTCGGCCTCTGGTGGCACATAAGTATTTGTAAATTCACCACACTTAATTTGTTGAGTTTTAAATGGCGAATTAAGGCTCCATTTGGAATTTAAGGAAAAGAAAGAAAAATTAAAAAAAAAATTCTTCTATTGTTTGGTTGGAAGAAAAAGTGGGAAGAAAATAAAATTTACAAATTTTGTGAATAATAAATTTTTCCTTCTATTTTATTTTATTTTATTTTCCTTCCCTATATTTTTCTTAGAGATTCCAAACAGAGTCGAAGTGCCAAACGGGGTTATAAGTTGGAGTATCAAATAACCCTAGTTTTATTTACAATTCCAGGGTGGGATAGCTTAACCCTGCAACCAACCACTCTTTTGAATCAATTAAAACCTCAGCTCTCCTTCTTCTTCACTAAACCTACAGAGCGCCAAGGGGTGCGCCGATTAGACAGCCGCCGCCGCCGCCAGTAGATGGCGCGAGGGCTCCTCGTCTCTACGCAGAGCAACACCACCTCGCGCCTCATACTCGCCTCCATTTCTAGGGTTTCCTCCCCGCCTCGTTTCACCAAAATCCGTTTCTCTCTCTCCGTTCCTTCCACTAATCGCTCACTCTGCAGTTGCTCCAATCGCCAAAATGAGGCGGTCGACATGGCGGGGTACAGAGAAGCCTTTGCGAAGAGGATGGCCTTGGCTGGACTCAAACCTCATCACCGCATCGGTTAGTCGCCACTTACTCTGTTGTTTATCTCTGTTTGCACAGGGGTATAGTGGATTTTTCACCAAAGCAGACTGAAGTAGTTGTTCTTTGTGTATTTTTTAGGGTGTAATTGGGTTCGGTTTGGTCCGGTTTTGGACTCAAATTTTACTCTGTCCATCCCAATTTGTTTGCTCATTATGAAAAATCCCCTTATTTAATGAGTCAAAGTCTGTGAACGTGTACAAATTCCCAAACAAACTTATTCAATTCAAAAGTGAAAAAGAAGTGGAAAGAGTAAGATCTGTAGTTTGCCAAGTCTCCGTGGCTAGTTTTAGAGAGAGAACATTTTGGGACCGCCTAAAATGGAATACTCATTCCGTCTGCCAATTTGTTTGCTCACCACCGGAAATCCCCCTATTTAATGAGTCAAATTCAAAGACTTTGAAAGTGGACAATTTTCCAAATTTACCCTTCAAAAGTGAAAATAAGTGGTTGTTTCAGTTGTATTGTGTTTGGACTTTAGGGGTATTGCCCTCTAGCTTGTACATTTATTTGTCTTTATGTGTGCAATTTATAGTTGTATTAGTTGTACACGGTAGATTGTATTAATGAATTTCTAACTCTTCTACCGAAAAAAAAGTTACCAAAATAAATACAAGTGAAAAAAGCAGTGGAAAGGGTAAATTTGGTAGTTTGCCAAGTCTGTGTGGCTAACTTTAGAAAGTGAGCAAATAGGGAGTACAAGTTTATTAGGTTTTGAGATTTCAAAACTGAAACTGGTCCAAACGACTTTGGTTTTGGTCTGGTCAGGTTTATTCGGTTTGGTCCAGTTTACTTCGTTTTATGGCCAATCACAAAGCTCAATGGAACAGAAGTGAATAGATAAAATAACTATCTGGGGAAAGAAATTTAACCCAACCTACCTAATAGGCTAATACCAAAACAACATAAAAAAAAAAAAAAAATCCACAAAATTAGGAAACATAAAAATGGCATGAAAAACACTCTAAACTAATGTCTAGAAACGATTTCCGTGTATCCTACAAAATGCAAGAGAAGTATGAAAATGTGGAGGATGCCAATAATTAGGGGTTGTTTGGGGGTTTCTTAAGGGTATTTTTGGGGCTGTACAAGGGCATATTTGGGACTTGTTGTAGGAGCATATTTGGGGCTGTTTGGGGGTTTTCTATGGCAGCATCATGGTGGGATGCCGGGGCTGTTAAATGGCTGATTGGGGAGCTTTTTTAGGTGCTATTGGAGGCTAATTAGGGGGTTTTTGGTTGGTTTCTTGTCAACCTTTTGGGTGTTCACAAATGATTTCTTCCGAGGGTTTACACTATTGTATTGATTGATTTGTAATGCTTCTCTCCTCTCTCTTGTAATGTTTTGTTGTTGTCAGTTCTCTTGGAATGTTTATTGTTGTCAGTGAAATGTTACTTTCTTTGCTTTTCAAAAAAAATTATGCTTGTTTTTGGATTGAAATTGGATTTGCACAGGTCCGAGGGGAAAAGATTTTTTGGTTTTTTGCTATGTGTTTTGAACTAAGTTGAATGAATTCAGGAGCCAGGGATTTTAAAGCTCCTGTTTGGCTTCGCTGAATACAACTCTTTCTCTTAGAATATTGAGTTTACTTAGTTTCTTCCTAATTAAAAGTGAGTCAATCGACTAACCAATGTGCTAAATTTGTTTCCTTAAGTTTCACAATGTATTATTAGGAATCAGGACAGTGGATGTGCCGGATTTTATTCAAAGATTTTGTTTATTTTCAGCTCTTGGAGTTTCGGGTGGTCCCGACAGTATTGCTTTGTGCATACTAATGGCCAACTGGAAAACCAACAGCACAAATGCGGCCAGGCGCCAGGATAGTGGTTTCATTGATGGGCTTTTGGCAATAGTAGTTGATCATGGATTGCGTGGTGAAAGTAAAGAAGAGGCAAACATTGTGTCTCGTCGGGTTCTGGATATGGGTATATGAACTTCTCCTTTTGTCTGGTGGTTTTTCGTTGACGTTGTAGTTGGAACTGTATCGGTTTTGCTTGTAAAATAGGTATTTAACTCAGGCTTTGTGTAGGAATCAGGTGTGAGATTACCTGCTGTGAATGGTTAGATGGTCGGCCAAAGAAGGGTCACTTGCAAGAAGCAGCTCGTGACAGGAGGTGATTTTTCGCACTGGTATTTGTGACTTGGGCTATTTTTTCTTGATTAGTCATTTGTAATTTTTTATTTTGCATATGAAAATGCTTCAAGCTTATAAATTTGGATAAAACTAACTTGTTTTTTATATTGTAAAATCGGTAGGTATCAAAATTTTCAGAATGTCTGCATTCAACACCAGATTGGCGTGTTATTAATTGCTCACCATGCAGATGATCAGGTTTATTACTTTTAGTGTTTTAGATTTACTTGGTGAGTTTATTGTTTGACAAAATAAAAATGTAGCAGGTAAATCGTCGTGGAAGGAGTAATTGTTTTTTGTTTCCTTTTTTCTTTCTAGGTAGGTTGTTATATATTGTCAGTAAACTAGTGCAGGCAGTTTACTGCATGCCCGTGGCTGAAGGCACAACGCAACGCTTAAACACAATCTAAATGAAGTATTAAACACTGGTTGTTTTTTAGATAAATAAAAAAAATCCACTTTTTCGAATTTTTTTGGATACAATGGTTGTTTTTAACTCCATCTTATGTGGGGTGAATTCCGTGTATGTGTATGTCTCACCCCATATGAGAAGACATTATAAATAACCGTAAAATAAAATTGCACCCATAGGATTGAAGCCAAGGTAGAAACTTGAAAACCTTTGATCTGGTTTCTCTCTTTGTAACATTCAAAATTTAAAAATAGCACAAAGAATGTGGAAGGTTGGTCTTTTTTTTTTTTTTTTGGTGGTTGGGGGGGGGGGGGGGGGAAAGGGAATCACACAGGACTACAATGCAAATAAATCTGAAATCAAAACAAAATTACAAAATCAAACCTTGACCCAAAGTTAAACAATCCCGTGATAGATTGGACAATGGTGGGAGCTTTGCAATTGAAATAGCTATTTAAATTGAGAAAAAAAATAGAGTCAACCTGGTTTCAAATCAACTGCGATTGGAAGTGTGTAGAGAGAGAGGAGGAGGAGTCATTGATCTACCCTTGGATTTGTGACCAAAAGTGATCTAGAGAGAGTATTCATTCTCGAAAAAAATCACAGGGCTGAGGAGGGGTGTCGGCTTTGGGAGCGGAGAGCCAGAAAGGGTATGTAGAAGAAGAGAGAGAGAGAGAGAGAGAAAGATCCCAATTTTGAATGTAATATCTGATTAGTGGCAATTGTGCAATTACCACTGTTGGAGAGAGAGAGGGAGAGGGAGAGGGAGAGCCGTAGGATTTATGGGGCAAATTAATGGTTAGGATTTTTGTAGGACATAAGATTCAAAAACCATTCTTCCTTATTATATAGATTGGAAACTAGTATATAAGAAGATGCCTTAAGTGGGGAAGTCAAATAGTCAAGTATTGAGTTGATGGCAATGTTCAAACACAAGACTTATAGTGATATCTAAAGCACTTCTGCAGGCTGAGTTGTTCATTCTTAGACTATCTCGCAACAGTGGTGTGCTTGGACTTGCTGGCATGGCCTTTGCCTCTCAGTTGTACCCTACATATCCAGATTCAACTGATGAAGCTTCAAATAGTCATGGTATTTTACTAGTACGACCGCTCCTGGAGTTCTCGAAAGAGGATATGTACAAGGTGAGTCATGTTCATTTGTTCTAGCCAATCAGAGGTTGATTGGATTTTCATTTCTCTTATTGGGATGGCTAGAAAATAACCTTGTTTTCATATTTGGTGATGTTATTATATCATTAGATGGAATTTGTTTTCTATGTTTACCTTGAGTTGCCTGAATGCATATTATGGATTGCAGATTTGTCAAGGGGATAATCAAGAATGGGTGGAAGATCCAACTAATCAAAGTGCATTGTTTGCTCGTAATAGGATCCGAATAGCATTGAAGAAACTTTCGTCATGTAAGTGGTGAATGGTGATAGACATGATGCTGTGATAGCTTGGATGAATAGGCACCTTTTTTGGGATCATAAACATATATTCGTAGGATTTCAGATAGTCCTATATGGGTGGTGGATGTTTGCCTTGGGATTATTTTATCTTTGTTTCTCTTATTTTGCTATCTTGTTAACTCAAGTAGTTCTTGCTTTTTTCATTTCAATGACATACCAAATGTATTAGATTATCATCCATTATATGTGGTGCCTTGTTGACTTCTTTTCAACTAGAAGAAGCATGTGGGCCTCTTCATATTTGGCTTTCTTATTTTGCAGACATGTTGAATTCTGATATACAAGCAGTCATTTCTGCCTGTCGAACAACACGCTTGTATGTTGACCAATTTTGTGATAATTTGATAAATCAGTCAGTGACCATCATGGCAGTAAGTAGATCATTTGATTTATGATATTCCATTTGTTCATTTTTCCTATTTAATAGGTTCTGTTTGTTGGTTTCATTAAGATAAATCTGAAGAGTGAACTTCAATGATGTTAATTTAAATTGTTTATGCTTTGCAATGGTAAGGCCGTAAGGGTGTCATAACTTGATAAATAGTCCTAGTATCTCAACGAGAAGCTATCCTCTTCAAAGTGATTACCAGATGTCCCTTTAAGAGACATGGCATAATTCAAAATAAATAAAGAAATCTGATTACCTCTTTCTGAGTGTTCTCTTGCTCTCTTCTGGGTGCAGCAAGGATATGCTGTTATTGATTTAGAGATTCTCAGTCCATCAAAAATCAAGGACATTTGTCTCTCGAAATTTGTTGCCTTGGTACTGCAGGTAGTGTATTCGTAAAATGTTGGCATTTGACACTGTAAAAGGTTTTTTTACCGAGTATTTTATTCTAATTATTTTTTGGATGCAATTGCTCAAACTATTTGCTTTACTTTTGTCAGTTCATCTCACAGAGGCACAGACCAGTTCGTGGTAGTGCTTTAAAGTCACTGTTGCACTACTTTCGCACTTTCCCATGTAAGGTGCGTTAGATTTCGATTCATAACTGATACCTTGCTTATTTTTGGATGGCACTCCAAAATCCAATGCTCTTATCTGTGCACTTCTTCTGTTGCTTTATGGTTCAAAAGCACTAATGTAAATGGAAAGCAATGTGCAAGTTTCAGCTTTTCCTTGGTCAGCATTGGTTTTTTGCATCACAACTGTTTTTCCAATTTTGCAGACTTCATTTACAGCCGCTGGTTGTTACCTTTGTCCGGCTCCTGGCTCTAAAGGCACCAAAGTCCTCGTTTGTTGCTCTGTTGATTTTTCTCTGCCTTCGAAGGTGGAGTTGTTCCACAAACTCTCGGATCAAGCAAATAAGCAATTTTTTCTGCCTGAGGTAGCACAAATTATAGCAGATGGAAAATCACATGTAGATCACTTGGTTGCAGATGCTTCAGAAGTGCATTTTCTGGATGTAACATCTTCCGAGTCTGTTTTACTTGAAGCAAAAAGACACAATATTCTTAGCGAGTCTACCTATAGGACTGTCCTTTCATTACAGAGAAATGAAACTAACAATTTCAGATCCAAAACCATAGAGTTATCCGACACTGAGTTAAAAAATGAAGTGGAATCTGTGGGTAGTTCTGTGAGCAAAGCGCTTAAGCCCGGACAAATTGGTTACTTTATGAATAGATTCTTGGTCAAGTGGGAGTGGACTCAGAAAATTGCCTTGGATGCACATTCCATAGCTGAGGCTACCAGTGACCTGAATTTGGGAAGAGAGAGAAAGGGTTGCTATTGGAGTTCTTGTCTTATGTGTCATAACAAGGTAGCCGAGGTGTGCCTTATGGTTGATGCACATTGGATGTATCTTGCTGAGCTGTCACAGGGTTGTCACTTGGAAAATTCTGAAATGCAAATGGAGCAATTGAACGGAAAGATCACCATGTGTGCAGATTATGCACAGATTTTGGCGCAAAGAGCCCTGGTGTTATTGAAGACTATCCCAGTTTCTGCAAGAAGAGGCCTGCCTGTTCTAGTCAATTCGCAAGGGCAGTTACTATGTATACCGGTGAGTATACCCCTTTTTCCTTTTTGCTTTCTTCTTTGGGCTGATTCAATGATTTCACTCTCTATGAATCGTGCATTAAGAATAAGTTCCAGGTGGCCGTGGACTAGAATGCATATTATAGAAATGATGAGTCCCAGATGGTATTTCCTACTGGGAAGGCTTTTTGGTAGTCAATATTTTTTGCGGCAAAATCAGAAATTGGGGAGTTCTTGTGCGTTAAGTGGCCACTCGTTAGTTGCCCCCATACATGCGACGTTATACCATCCCAGTTACTGAAAAAAGAAAATTACCATTGCGAATATTTCATTTCCCCTTATTTTTTCCTCTTTCGTCTCGACATTTATGTGCTCATACCCATCTTGGATGTAAGCTTCTACAATATCCTTGCTAAGGTGGCTACTTTTTCTCCAACTAATAAGTGGCTACTTCTCAAGGTTTAAGCTATTTAGCATTGAAGATAAAAAGGCCCCATGACCGTGGAGACATATCTCGGTGAATTACTTCATGAAAACATAGTAAAATTCATGAATTATTGTAGTTCCCTTTTGAAACCTATAATGAGCTTATCTCTGTCTTTCTTCCTTTCAGAGTATTGGATTCAAGCATTGCCCCTGCTTGACAGGGTCTGCCGTTTTCAAGCCAAGAGTACCTCTTGGAGGAGGCCATAGTTCATTTATCTAGTCTCATTGAAGGGCTCTCCATTGTTGTATGGTTGGTGCTGGCATGATACCATCTCTCAAGGTAGACAGACATCTAAGCTTTTTACCCATCTCAGCTCACCACTATGAAGATGGTTGGCCCCTTCGTCGCACAATTCGGGAGATACGTGTTAAGAACGCTCACTATATTCGCGAACTTTATGTGCAGGTACAGCGCTTGTCGATATTTCGATATTTGCAGTCAGTGAATTGCTTCCGTTTGATTTATGTGTTCCTGCTTCATCCAGTTGAGGTGATTTTTAGTGGCGCTCCCGATCCATACATGAGCTGCCTCTTACTGTTCTTCTTTAGGCGGACGTACAAACTGCAAGAGATGCAATGAACTGATGGGATTTGTCATGGAGACCAAGGCACATATCATGTCAAAATAGTTGATAAATTAGTTTTCTATTATAAGGGGTAGTAATTTAGTTCTTTTTAACACATGACGAAAATCCTTTCATGGATAAGCTGATAATGAGCAAAAAAGTAGACAAATTCATTGGTTATGATTATTTGTTTATTGGTCTATCATTCTAGTAGTACTAATCTTACGAAAAATAAATGTATAAATTAAAGTTTCTTTCCATTTAATGATAAATAAAGTTGTATACTCCAAAAATGAACGACGATCCTTTATTTTACCCATGCTCTAAAATGGAGAAGAGTTTTGGAGGAGAATAATCCTCCAAAATATAAAGATATAGAGGAATGGAGCGTGGGTTTGAGATGCTAGCTCTTAGCGACATTTTTTTTTTTTGAACAGCTCTTGGCAACATGAGCTAGAGCGAGCTAGAGCTTTTTTGTATAAAAAGTTTATAGACACAGCTCTGGACATAACTGCGCCGGAACCATTCGATGCATGTGTTTGTAACATTGTGTCCGGAGTTGCATTTGTAACATTCCTCAAACACAAAAAAGTGCTGACAACAGAACTATGTTACTCAATATTGAGCTCGTGTTTGACACGTAAAAAGTTTGGTTGAAGTCACTTTGTTACCTAAACAAACCAAATTTTAAACTTTTTTTTTTAAAAGATTGTAAACACTTAGAACAAGCTTGTTTTGCTCATGATGCGTAACAAGTCAATACTACTCGAGATCCACCAGTAATCGGCTCAACTAAATCTCGTTTAAGCTAGTCTCTATTGATAAACAAGCTAAGCTTGAACATATTTATGAAATCATTAATATTTCAAACATAACTTGAACAATTCACTCTTCGGTTTGTTTGGTTCGTTTAGTACTATAGTAACACATCTTCAATGAATAAAGGAAGAAACATAGAAGTTTTATAAGACTAAGCAAAACCCCAAAAAGGAAACACAGAGCATCTTTGCCAGAGACATGGCTAAACAAAAATTTGGAAGACTGAAACAAGACAAAATACAAAGGAAAATAGAGAGTGCCGCAAAATTGGCCATGGCTTTTGCACTTGTCTGGATCCCATGGGTATGCAGGAAATGTGCAGCAATGTCGACATCCTTCATAATCTAATTACGATACCTGACTGTTTATTTTGCAAATCTTCCTAATAATTATCCATCTGGTTATGGAGAAAGGATTGGCAAACTAGAATAGCCTACCGTACAGAAGAATCGAGCAACTGTTTATGCAAATCTTCCGCCTCCAGATTTCTTATGCGTATTCATTTGCTTATCGCTTTGATTCTCTGCTGCAGTACCCTTTTGTTCTCTCTTTCCCCGATAAGAGATCAGTTGGGCCTTTTCAAGAAATCTGGCTCTTCAACAATCCAAACTTCCTCATGGCCATAGGCTTCGGGTGAAACCAAACTCTCCATGTATGAAGTTTGATATGTTATACGACCTTTGAATGGGACAAAGATATCTCTTCGTGACTTGTCCTTGAGATTGTATCCAAGTAGTTTGTTTAAATGATCCACTGAAATAACAACTTCTCCCTCGCTTGTAAAGCACAATGGCACCAAAGTCCCGAGTGACAAACTCACGAAATCTTTAGACACCTTCAAAATCCTAGTCCATGAGCCTCCTATGCCGTATTCTTTCATCACTAACAACTCAAAAAAGCCGAGTCCAACTTTCTCAGCACAACTACCACGAGTCACACAACGTGTCATACAAAGACATCCGTCTAAAACTCCCAAACCATTTTCTCGTATAATGGGCTCTCCTTCCCCATTGTTTGGTAGAAGTGGCATTGGCAATTCTTCAAATTCGTCCGTAAGCGGATCGAAAGACGTGACACGATCATTTCCAAATTTAGTGATCGCCCAGTGCAACTTTTCATTCACAATGGGTCCGGGAAGATATATATATCCATTGCCCTTGTCAACGTCGTGTAAAGTCGTGGTGGCGGCGGCCCAGAATTTTCTTTTAAAACTAACAACAGTGACCTCTCCCAATTCATTCGCCATTACTGCCTTGTAATCATCCGTGGATGAGTCATAACAAAGTCCAGACGGATACGCACACATATGATCAAGAGAAAAGTCCTCAGGCCACCCGTCCGTCCTAAGCGAGAGAACTATGGTAGATTGCCTTATGGAAGGGTTCCACAAATAGAAATCGGTGTAATGGGTGATGAGAAACAAGCCATTACACGAACCCAAGATCTTTAACCGCTCTGACGCGCTCTTGTCATTGTAAAAAAGCAACGGTTCGACAAGAGGATCTCTCCTCGATAGAGATATGGAGTACAAGCAGCCACGTTTAATGGCTAGGTGGTGCTTTCGGGGCGAAAGAGTGAATTTAGGATCGGAGATCAAAGATTTCCATACCTTGCAAACGCAACGGAATCGCAGTAGAGACTGGACCGGTAGTCGCGACAAGATTTCGAGGACGATTTGTTCCGGAATGTTTTCTTGCTGCTGGAGAGAGCATACCAACAAGGATTGTTGCATGGTCGAAAGATCCATGCATGCCAGCAGATGGTCTCTTTCTCTGTTTTTGGTTTTTGGTGGCTGATAGGGTTTTATTTTGATATTCATGGTGGTATATATATCGCAACTTATACTGTGTATGATCACTGAGGATAACATATCCCACGTACTCACCTACTCAGGTCTCATTCTGTTAATGTTCTTATTTTTTAAGTAATTATTTTCTATTTTACGAGACAGATTATTTTTTCATAATACATCACCTTTAATTCAAAAAAATAAATACTTATTTGAAAAATAAATCTTATTTTATTTAGTGAAACAGGGCCTACTTTTACTCAATTAGTTTTTAAAAAAATTGACAAAAAGCTTCATTACATATGAATATTTTAATTGACAAACTTAAATTTAAGTAAATATTTTGAAATGGCGTAGTTATCAAATAGAGAGGGAGAAAATAGTATTTCAAAGTTCGATTGAAAATTCAAAGCTCCCTTGATTTGATTTGAGTAAAAGTTCGAGGAAGATTAGATTTTGATTTAGAGTCATGAAAGTGGAGCAGATTTAAAGAGATTTTTAGTCAACGATAAATTTGTATTGAAACAAGGGTAAATTTGGTTGTTCATTTTGGTTCCTAGAAAGATGGGATTTAGGGCTTTTATGTGGCGTATGGTTTTTAATCTAAAGTTTAAAGACTTATAATATATAGCCCAACCAAAAGAAAAATCAAAGCCTAAGGGACCTACCCAACACCAAAACCACCCAAAAAACACCCCAATCTGATCCTCACCAACCTAATCCCATCCAGGTTCCTCTTAAAATCATCAATCGAGAAGTCAGATATGTTGTACTCCTTCCTTTAATCCAAATTGCCATCCTTGTTTTAGCCAACTCACAAATCTCCTCCATTTCCCATATCTTATTATTGAACACAGCATTGACCATATCACAGAATAGAAAGTTGCATGCCAGCAGAGTCTCTCAAGATTTCTGAAACCCATGCTATCCCACCATTGCATTAGATTCTTTAGACTACATGGGCTAACCCAAACCAAGTGCCACCAAGCAAGAATCTTTAACCAAATACTCCACGCTACATGACAATGAAGGAGAATGTGACCAGGCGATTCGCCCACAGAATTACATAGAGGACATATATCAAGATTGTTGGGAATAATATTTCTGACCAAAATGGACTTGGAAGCTATACAGTTTTGGATGGCCATCCAAACAAATAGCTCAACTTTCAGTGGAACAATGTTTTTCCATACATAAACAAGACTTTATCTTCACTAAAGTTTTGCTCCTCCCATTTTGAATAGACAGATTTTACTTAGAAGTTGAGATCTTCGCTCCATCTCCATTGCAGGCAGTCCTGGGAGGAATCTTGTAGTTGCACTACACCCAGGATTTGATACAAGTTCTGTGCCAGTTCATCTTCCCAAACACGCAGAGGTTTGCTGAATTGCAGGTTCCAGTATCTTTGACTTTGAGTTGAAACCAATTCTGCTATAGTTGCTTCCTTCTGAGTGGACAAGCATAAATAGTCTAGGAATAACAGCTTGTAATGTTATCTCTCCCAATCTTTTATGTTTCCAGAATTTAATGCTAGTGCCAGAGTTTACTTTGAAGACAAAACCTTGAAGAACAACATCCCCCAAGTCTATACCCATGTACTTGACAGAGCAAATGTCTTTCCAGATATTTGACGAGCTAACTCTGCTTGGAACTTCAGGAAGCCAAGAATCCTCTCCCAAACGATATTTTCTTGTGACTACTTTCACCCACAGAGCCTCTTTTTCTTTGTTGAACCTCCACCACCATTTGGTTAGCAGAGCTGCATTATGCTCTATCAGTCTTTTGACTCCCAACCCTCCAAATCTTTTGTTCCTTGTAATTGTATCCCATTTTACCAAGTGCATTTTCCTCTTTTCATTTGAATCACCTCATAAAAACCTCTTCTGAATCTTCTCAATCTTGTTTGGTACAGCTACAGGCATCTTGAAGAGGGACATGAAATATATTGGTAAATTGCCCATATTGGACTTGACCAGGGTCAATTTACCACCCATTGAGATCTGTTTTCTTCTCCAAGGTCTCAGAACCTTCTCAACTCTGTCAATCATAGGCCAGGGGCGGATCCAATGTAGGCCCAGATGGGTCACGTGACCCAGCTGAAAATAAGGCCCCATAAGAGGGCTCCCAAGACTAGGTAAGTAATATGTATAAAAAATGTCGAAAGTTAATAAAGTTGTTCACTTATTCTAGTGGTAGAGAGCTGCATACATTGATGAATGACATCAGTTCAACTCTTGATGCTGTAATTTTTGTCTCCTTTTGTGTCAATGGTTAAAAAACACTTCTCCCCTTGAATTTTGACGGGGTTGGGACTTGAACACACCTTTAAAATGAATTTATGTAGCATATTGATATCACAAAGTCATCTACAATGTTATCATTAATTGCACAAATCAATTAATATAACTATCTTTCACGTAAAAATAAATAAAAACACTTATTTTCTTTAATGTATTTTGTATTTTGTATTTTGTTTATTTCTATTTTTTACAAGCACAAAATTAACTAACACTAAAAAGAAAAATACATGATACACGTGTATACTTATTTTTGAATTGAATCATGAAAATTAACGTGAGTTCATCTACAACTTTCACATGTATAGGACTGGTCGAAAAAGAGTGACCCATCTGTACAAAATTTCTGGATCCGCCACTGTCACAGGCTGCCAAGTACCGAGTCTTCTTGGGTTGGCACCCAATGGCAAACCCAGGTACTTCAAGGGAAGTTTCCCACTTTTACATTCAATTATAAGAGCTAAGTTGTCCACCACCTCATCCTGAATGCCAACACCACACAGCATGCTCTTAGAATAATTGATTTTGAGACCTGAAATATCCTGAAAACACCTTAATATAGACTTCAGATTTAGTATTTCATCTATATCATTGTTGCAGAAAATTATTGTTTCATCTGCAAATTGGAGGTGAGATATGTTAACTCCATCATTTCCAGCCACCATCCCTCTAATAAACCCCTCCTGCTTAGCTCTCTCCATTATAATATTCAGGCCTTCCACCACGACATTAAAGAGGAATGTGGATAAAGGATCGCCTTGTCTGAGTCCTTTTTGTGGATATATCTCTTCTGTTGGTGAGCCATTGATGAGAAAGGACAGAGATGTTGTTGATATACATGCCTTTACCCACTCACCCCATTTTCTACCACATCCAAACTTGTTCAGCATATCCAACAGGAAGTTCCAATTTACACAGTCATATGCCTTCTCAAAATTAATCTTCAGGATTAAGCCACCTGACCTTCTTTGTTTCCAATAATGAATTACCTCATTAGCAATCAGAACAACAAGAAGAATTTGTTTGCCTCCTACAAAGGCTGCCTGAACTTCTCCAATGATAGATGGTAGCACTTTCCTGAATCTGTTCGCTAGTACTCTCAAACTTGGCTTATTTATCAATAGAGACTAGTTTAAACAAGATTTACTTGAGCCTATCACTAGACACTAGTCGATCTTGAGTAGCACTATTGATTTATTATGCGTCATTGAAGGGCTCTCCATTGTTGTATAGTGGGTGCTGGCATGATACCATCTCTCAAGGTAGACAGACACCTAAGCTTTTACCCATCTCAGCTCACCACTATGAAGATGGTTGGCCCCTTAGTCGCACAATTCGGGAGATACGTGTTACAAGCGCTCACTATATATATTCGCTAACTTAATGTGCATGTACAGCGTGAGTCGATATTTGCAGTCAGTGAAATTGCGTCTGTTTGATGTTCCTGCTTCATCCAGTTGAGGCGATTTTCAGTGACGCTTGGCTCCCGAACCGTACATGAGCTGCCTCTTACGGTGCTTCCTTAGACGGACGTATGACTGCAAGAGATGCAATGAACTGATGGGATTTGTCATGGAGACCAAGGTACATGTTATGTCAAAATAGTTGACAAATTATTTTTCTATTATAAGGGGTAGTAATTTTAGTTCTTTTTAACACATGACGAAATCCTCTTTCGTGTATAATCTACCATGTTACATCAAATGAAGATTAAGCTGATAATGAGCAAAAAAAGTAGACAAATTCATTGGTTATGATTATTTGTTTATTGGTCTATCATTATAAGGTTTCTTTCCATTTAATGATAAATAAAGCTGTATTCATAGTTTTAAATCGCGGTATCGGTCGCCGTCGCAGTATCGGTCGCGGTATATCGGTATCGGGACATATCGGTGATACGTCGCGGAAATCGGGTATCGCGGTCGTGAATTTTTAAAAATCATCAGCAACATGTATAAAACTTGAAAAATATACTTTTACCCCAAACATTGGCTTAAATTATCACATTTTAATTAATTTAAGACATGTAATAGCCCATTCTCTTCATATGAAATATCCGATAATTTATCAAAACTCGCAAGTCAATAAGATTTTACAAATATGAGAAAAATGCAACATTATAAGTTTCGATATAATTGACATAAATAGCAAAAATAAGATGAAAACATTAAAATAAACACACCATAGAGGTTTTACATTATATAATCGCTAGCCACACCTAGTTTCAAGCTCATAGCTTTTAAGTCATACATAATTTTGCTAATACAACTTCAATGCCAGAATGAATGACGTGGAGGTATTGATGGTTTGATGCTCTGTGTGTGGAAGGAGAGCTCTGTTTTTTGTTTTTCTGTTTTTTTTTTTTTTTTTCAGAACCGATACGTATCGGCCGTATCGGTCCAAATATCGGTTGCAGACCGATACGTATCGGGAACCGGCCAATACGCCTGTGAATTTCAATCTCACCGATATATCGGCCAATATCCGTATCGGAAGCCGAAAATTCCGGTACGTATCGGCCGATACGTACCGTATCGGCCGATATTTAAAACTATGGTTGTATTCCTCCAAAAATGGACGATGGTCCTTTATTTTACCCATGCTCTAAAATGGAGAGGAGTTCTGGAGGAAAATAATCCTCCAAAACATAAAGATACGGAGGAATGGAGCCCTGGGTTTGAGATGCTCTTAGCAACATGAGCTAGAGCTTTACAAAAAAGTCTACAAACACAACTCGGGACATAACTGTGCCGTTTGTAGCCTTGTGTGAGAGTTGTTTTCGTAGCATTGCGCAAACACAACAAGAGCGATGACAACGGGACTATGTTACTCAATATTGAGCTCGTGTTTGACCTGTTAAAAGTTTGGTTGAGATCGCTTTGTTATCTAAACAAACAAAACTTAAACCTTTCCTCTCTTTTTTTTAAGATCGTAAACTTTCAGAGCAATCTTGTTCTGCTTATGATGCGTAATATATCAATACTACTCGAGATCCACCAATGTCCGGCTCAATTAAGTTAATCTCGTTTAAACTAATCATAAATAAGCTAAGCTTGAACATATTTTTGAAATGGTTAAGCTTTCAAACAAAACGTAAACAATTCACTCTTTGGCTTGTTCAGTTCGTTTATTACCGTAGTAACAGATCTTCAATGACCGGAAGAAACATAGAGGTTTTAGAAGACTAAGCAAAACCCCATAAAGGAAACACAGTGGCTAAACAAAAAATTTGGAAGCCTGAAACAAAACATAATACGAAGGGAAATAGAGAATGCCGCAAAATTGGCCATAGCTTTTGCACTGGTCTGGATCCCATGGTTATGCAGCAAATGTGCAGCAAAAGTTGTTTGAGCTGATGGAATAGTATCGACATCCTTCGTAATCTAACTATGACTGGAAAAAAATAAAAACTACGATTGGAAAAAAAATGCCTCTAAAGGGAAACTTACCATGTGACCGTTTATTTTGCAAATCTTCCTAATAATTATCCATCCTGTTATCAAGAATGGATTGGCAAACTAGAATAGCCTACCGTACGTACAGAAAAATCAAGCACTTGTTTATGCAAATCTTCCACCTCCAAATTTCTTAAGCATAATTGTTTGCTTATCGCTCCGATTCTCTGCTGCAGTACTTTTTGTTCTCTCTTTCCCCAATAATAAGAGATCAATTGGGTCATTCCCTTTTCAAGAAATCTGGCGCTTCAACAATCCAATCTTCCTCATGGCCATAGGCTTCGGGTGAAACCAAACTCTCCGTGTATGAAGTTTGATATGTTATAGGACCTTCGCATGGGACACTAATCTCTCTTTCTGACATGTCCTCGAGATTGTATGCACATAATTTGTCTAAATGAGCCACTGAAATAACAACTTCTCCCTCGCTTGTAAAGCACAATGGCACCAAAGTCCCGAGTGACAAACTCGTGAAATCCTTAGACACGTTCAAAATCCTAGTCCATGAGTCTCCTACGCCGTATTCCTTCATCACTAACAACTCAAAGAAGCCGGGTCCAACGTCCTCAGCACCACTCTCACGAGTCACACAGCGTGCCATACAAAGACATCCGTCTAAAACTCCCAAACCATTTATAACAGGCTCTCCTTCTCCATTGTTTGGCAGAAGTGGCATTGGCAATTCTTCAAATTCGTCCATAAGCGGATTGAAAGACGTGACATGATTATTTCCAAATTTAGCGATTGCCCAGTGCAACTTTCCATTCACATTGGGTCCAGGAAGTGATATATATCCATTGCCCTTGTCAACGAAGTGAAAAGTCGTGGTGGCCCAGAGTTTTCTTTTAAAACTAACAACAGTGACCTCTCCAAATTCATTCGCCATTACTGCCTTGTAATCATCTGTGAATGAGTCATAACAAAGTCCAGATGGATACGCACACGCATCAAGAGAAAAGTCCTTAGGCCACTCGTCCGTCCTGAGCGAGAGAACTATGGCAGATTGCCTTATGGAAGGGTTCCACAAATAGAAATCGGTGTAATGGATGACGAGAAACAAGCCATTACACGAACCCAAGATCTTCAACCGCTCTGACGCGCTCTCGTCATCGTAAATAAGCAACGGTCTGACACGAGGATATCTCCTCCTCGATAGAGATATGGAGTATAAGTAGCGACCTTTAATGGCTAGGTGGTGCTTTTGGGCCGAAAGGGTGAATTTAGGATCGGAGATCAAAGATTTCCATACCTTGCAAACGCAACGGAATTGCAGTAGAGACTGGACTGGTAGTCGCGACAAGATTTCGAGGACGATTTGTTCTGGAATGTGTCTTCGTTCCGGAATGTTTTCTTCCTGCTGAAGGAATCTGGAGCATACCAACAATACAAGGATTGTTGCATGGTCGAAAGATCCATGCATGCCAGCAGATGGTCTCTTTCTAGATCTGTTTTTGGTTTTTGGTGGCTGTTAGGGTTTTTTGATGTTCATGGTGGTATATATATTGCAACTTATATTCTGTGTGTGATCACTGAGGATAACATCTCTCACCTACTCAGGCCTCGTTTCATTAATGTTCTTATTTTTTAAATAATTTTTTCCTATTTCATGAGACAGATTATTTTTTTACAATACATCACATTTAAATTAAAAAGTAAATACTTATTTAAAAAATAAATCTTATTTTATTTAGTGAAACCAGGCCTCCTACTTTTACTCAATTAGTTTTTTTAAAAATTGACTAAAAGCTTCATTACATATGAATATTTTAATTGACAAACTTAAATTTAAGTAAATATTTTGAAATGGCGTAGTTATCAAATAGAGAGGGAGAAAATAGTATTTCAAAGTTTGATTGAAAATTCAAAGCTCCCTTGATTTGATTTGAGTAAAAGTTCGAGGAAGATTAGATTTTGATTTAGAGTCATGAAGTGGAGCAGATTTTAAGAGATTTTTTAGTAAACGATAAACTTGTATTCAAACAAGTGTAACTGCCTCTTTTGAAGGTTGAAGAATAATTTACTTTTTATTTTCCTAATTTGGGGGGTTTTATTTTGATTTGGTTGTTCATTTTGGTCCCTAGAAAGGTGGGATATTTAGGGCTTTTATGTGGCGTATGGCTTTTTAATGTGTGGAAAAGATCAGGTTTCCTTTTGGAGAAAAAATTATTTATGGAGCAACCCGTAAATTTTGTTACGGCGCTCAATCGCAATCGTTTAAAAGTGTTTTGGACAGCCCGGATATTAAAAAAACTATTAATAGTTTTTTTAAATCCAGACCATTAATTGTCAAAACATACGACTGAATTCGCTCAACTTCATAAAGAGCTGTTTTGCAGTGGCTCTGTAGATAAGTTTATGTCATTGTTTCTATATTATGAAAAGGGACTTTTTATGTGGAGCAGGCTTTTTCACTTGTGGAAATTAATGATTAGGGTCTTCTTCTTCGCTTATATTTTTTAAATACCATTTAGGTCTTTATGCGTTTTAATTTTTATGTGCCTTAAGGCTTTTTCTTTATTAAATTCCTTCGATACAAATTTAAATCTGAGTAAAAATCTCTCAAAATCTACTCCACTTCATGGCTCTAAAACATATAAATCTACCAAACTCTTACTCAAATCAAGGGAGATTCGAATTTCCATTTAAAGTTTGAAATACTATTATCTCCCTATCTATTTGATAATTACGCCATTTCAAATTTTTATTTAAACAGAAGTTTGTCGATAAAAGTATTGATATCAAATGAAGCGTGTACTCAAATTTTTAAAACGGATTTTAGAATTTTCCTTTATCAAAAACTAACTGGTTGGAGATATTATCCTCCGCGATCTCACACAGCAGATCCGACTCCAAATTGCATGTCAAGACCACAACAGTTTTTGGGTGCAAATTGAGTACCACGTGACGGTACCCAGTGCACATTTGAGCCATATGGTTCAAATCCAGATTCTGGACACTCTCTTCCTCTCAGCTGATCACTCTCTCTCCTCTTTCTCTTCCTCTAAAATCCTAATCGTGCAAAGCATGACTGTTCGAATGCACACTCGGATACCATAGGAACTACGCCGTATTTGCACCCAAAAACTTCTGACCTCTCCAAGGCGCATGCGATTTATGTACTACCATGAACATTAAAAAAACCCCTAACAGCCATTACAAATGAAAAACAGGGAAGGAGACCTTCTGCATCTTTCGACCATGCAATCCGTGTTGGTATCCTCCCTATTTCTTCGGCAGCAAGAAAACCTTCCAGAACAAAGAAACATCCCGGAACAAATCGTCCTTGAAATCCTGTCGCGTCTACCGGTCCAGTCTCTATTGCGATTTCGCTGCGTTTGCAAGGTATGGAAATCTCTGATCTCCGATCCTAAATTCACTCTTTCGTCACGAAAGCCGCAGATAGCCATTAAATGTGGCTACTTATACTCCATCGACACCGGTCCTGCTTTTACTGGAACAAGATCTCTATCGAGGAGAGATCCTCTTCTCAAACCGATGCTGTTTTTTTCCGATGACAAAAACGCGTCAAAGGGGTTAAAGATCTTGGGTTCGTGTAATGGCTTGTTTATGGTTAGCCATTACACGGATCTCTACTTGTGGAACCCTTCGACAAGGCAATCCACCAAAGTTCTCTCGCTCAAGACGAAGGGGTGGCCTAAGGACTTTTCTCTTAATAATGCGTATGTGTCTGGACTTTGTTATGATTCATCCACTGATGATTACAAGGCAGTAATTGCCATGGTGAATGAATTTGGACTCGTCAATGTTGTTAGTTTTAAAAGAAAACAGTGGGCCACCACGACTTTACACGCTCTTGACAAGAACAAAGGATATATATCGCTTTCCGGACCCATTGTGAATGAAAAGTTGCACTGGGCAATCACTAAATTTGGACATGATCGTGTCCATTGTACTGCATGCTATGGGATTGTTTCTTTCGATCCACTCACGGACGAATTTGAAGAATTGCCAATGCCACTAATTATACCTAGCAATGTGGAAGGGGAGCCTATTATAAAGGGTTTGGGAGTTTTAGATGGATGTCTTTCCATGGCACGTTGTGTTACTCATGGAAGTGGTGCTGAGGAAGTTGGACCTGGTTTTTTTGAGTTGTTAGTGATGAAGGAATACGGCATAGGAGGCTCATGGACTAGGATTTTGAAGGTGTCTAAGGATTTCACGGTTTTGTTACGTGGGACTTTGGTGCCATTGTGCTTTACAGGTGACGGAGAAGTTGTTATTTCAGTGGCTCATTTAGACAGATTACGTGCATACAATCTTGAAGACATGTCACAAAGAGATATTCTTGTCCCAAGGGAAGGTCATCTAACTTGTCAAATTTCCTACACGGAAAGTTTGGTTTCACCCGACGCCTATGGCTATGAGGAAGATTGGATTGTGCATCTGCCAGATTTCTTGACCCGACACCAATGGCCATGAGGAAGATTGGATTGTGGAAGGGCCCGATTTCTTGAAAAGGAAATGGCCCTATTGATCTCTTATCAGCGACAAAGAGAACAAAAAGTACTGCAGCAGAGAATCAGAGTTATAATCAAACTAATACACATAAGAAATCTGGAGGTGGAAGATTTGCATAAACAGGTGTTTGATTTTTCTCTACGGCAGGCTATTCTAGTTTGCCAATCCATTCTTCATAACGGGACGGATAATTATTAGCAAAATTTGCAAAATAACCGGTCACGTGGTAAGTTTCCCTTTAGAGGCATTTTGTTCCAATAATCGTAGTTAATTTTTTTTTTCAGTCGTAGTTAGATTATGATGGATGTCGACACTGTTCCATCAGCTCAAATGACTGTTAGATCAACTGCTGAGGTCTTTTGCTGCGTAACCATGGGATCGAGTCCAGTGCAAAAGCCATGGCCAATTTTGCGGCATTCCCTTGAATACTTTGAGAAACCCATCTATATTTTCCTTTGTATTTAGTTTTGTTTCAGGCTTTTAATTTTTTTTGTTTAGCCATGTCTCTGGCAAGATGCTTTGTGTTTCCTTTTTGGGTTTTGCTTAGTCTTATGAAACCTCAATGTTTCTTCCTCTATTCATTGAAGATGTGTTACTATGGTACTAAACGGACCAAACAAACCGAAGAGTGATTTGTTTACTTAAACGAGATTTGCTTGAGCTTATCACTAGTCGATCTCAAGTAGTATTGATTTATTACGCATCATAAGCAGAACAAGCTTGTTCTGAAAGTATACGAGCTTAATTAAGAAAAATGTTTAAGTTCGGTTTGTTTAGATAACAAAGGGATCTTGACCTAACTTTTGACGGGTCAAACACGAGCTCAATATCCAATAACATAGTTCCATTGTCAGCACTATGTCTAAGTTTCAAAAAAAATAAAAATAAAGAAGGGGTCTTCGGTCGATTCATCACTCCGCACACGAACTTACGTCCCATGCAAAACAACGAAAAATCTTTCATTTGGAAAAATTGGAAGGTACTTGAAACTGTGTTCATTTTGGGTATTTAGACTCAATTCTTTCTTTCTGCGCACGATCTCTAATAAGCTCTTTTTCTCAATTATTAATTTTTTTTTCATCATTTTCCTTCCACTCATTAATCCAAAAATCTCTTGTCAAAATCCAAACCAAATAGATGTCTCCATTAGCTCTCATGATGGTAACTCAGTCCTAGTGCACTAAATGCAATGATCATGTACGTAGCGCTCCTACAGAGCGTGAGGTTTTGAGTTCTACTTCAATAGACACGAAGTTGGCGGGTGCTTATGCGTGTGTTTGGTGTGGTTTTAAATGTTTCCCACACCCAACGTTTGTCTTGGAACTACACATGATCCTAAAATTTTGTTTTCTCACTTTTTTGAATCATACTAATCAACCACTTATTTTCTAATTAAACCGTATCTTGTTCCATTATGAGATTATCGATACTCGTTCAACCTTATTTATTTTACACGTGAAGTGCTCGATGAATTCTTCAAAATGAAAGATTAAAAATGGTTATAATAATATCTTAAATGGTCCCTTTGGAAAATTATTCCATGACACAGCAAAAACAGAAAAAAAAAAGAACAAAAAAAGAAGAAGATAGATTTCGCCGGATAGGCACGATGAAGTTTCTTTTTCTTTTATTTAGATCTCATCTTTTATAATATTTTGATTTGACCTATTAATTTTAGTTTAGGAATATTTTTTCGGGTCTCTTTTGTTAAAAGAAAGAATAGAGGATAAAGGACTTCCGGTAAAGTAAAAATAAGGAAAAAAAATCTAGTGGCGGCTGGTTTATGTAATTTTGAGATAAATATTTTTTTTAACATGTAATAATTACATTTTATAAAAAATTTGTCATGGCGGACACCGCCATCTATCCCGGCTTCATCCTTGGCCACGTATATTATTATTACTACTTTTTTTTTCTATTATAAAATCATGCATAACTAACAAATCCGCCCTCTGCAAAACACATGTTACATGCACTATGAATGCCAAATGAGATGCAAAATGCCATGTTACGACTCAATGGCGATGCACGTGCATGTTCAGGGCGGGTTTTATACTAGCACATAAAAAACATATAAAGCCGGAAACGGTATTTAAAAAAAAAGAAAGAAAGGAAATATGTATAAGAGGTGGTCCTCATCTGAAACGGATTATATATTGAACATCAAAAAACCCTAACAGCCACCAAAAATGAAAACCAGAGAAAGAGACCATCTGCTGCATCTTTCGACCATGCAATCCCCGTTGGTATCCTCCAGATTTCTTCAGCAGCAAGGAGACATTCCGGAACAAATCGTCCTCGAAATCCTCTCGCGTCTACCGGTCCAGTCTCTACTGCGATTTCGTTGTGTTTGCAAGGTATGGAAATCTCTGATCTCCGATCCTAAATTCACTCTTTCATCACGAAAGCACCAGATAGCCATTCAATGTCGCTACTTATACTCCATCGACACCGGACATGCTTTTTCGGGAACAAGATCTCTATTGAAGAGGGATCCTCTTCCCAAACCCATGCTTTTTTACGATGACAAAAATGCGTCAGAGCGGTTAAAGATCTTTGGTTCATGTAATGGCTTGTTTCTCGTTAGCCATTACGCGGATTTCTACTTGTGGAACCCTTCCACAAGGCAATCCACCAAAGTTCTCTCGCTCAAGACAAAGGGGTGGGCTTGTTGGGGTGCTAGGTTTGATTTTGGAGTAAATTGGACAAGAGAGTGGGAAAGGATGAGTGAGAGATGTTATAAGGAGGAGTTGTGAAAGGCTTTTTGGTAGATTTTTCATTACTTCAAAATGAGTACAACAAGGCTCTATTTATAGAGCACTTCTACCAACCTACACTTCTCTAGAATTGTCTAGAGATAAGCACATGTGCTTAATTTCATGAAAGATCTCCCATCTTCTAGAATCATCTAATTCTATCCACACAATTATTACTTCTACACACTTCTAATACAATTATTACTTCTATA
The DNA here is from genome assembly GCA_019656835.1 of Rhododendron ovatum. Lineage (NCBI taxonomy): Eukaryota > Viridiplantae > Streptophyta > Magnoliopsida > Ericales > Ericaceae > Rhododendron > Rhododendron ovatum. The sequence continues at coordinate 36,795,623 of CM033792.1, read as the reverse complement.
CACTTCTACACACTTCTAATACAATTATTACTTCTACACACTTCTAATTATTTTTAACTTAGACACTTATTCTACATTATTCTAGAAGATTACAAATTATATTTTTTTAACACTCCTCCTTAATTTGTAATCTTCATGATCTCTTGAAATTGAGAGAATTTATCTGCTGCCACTGCTTTGGTCATTATGTCAGCTAGCTGCTCCTTCGTGTTGACAAACTCAAGTTGAATTTCTCCTTTCTGCACTAAGTCTCTGATAAAGTGATGTCGGAGCTCAATGTGCTTTGTCTTGGCATGAAAGATTGGATTTTTGCTCATTGCTATGGCTGACATATTATCGCAGTATATGACTGTAGGGCCTTCTTCTTTATGCTCCATATCAGAAAGTATTCTTCTGAGCCATACAGCTTCACATGCTGCATCTGTTGCTGCAATATATTCTGCTTCTGCTGAGGACAAGGCAATTGTCTTTTGCTTTTTGGAACTCCAAGATATAATTTTAGTTCCCAAGCAAAATACTTGGCCAGATGTGCTCTTTCGATCGTCAATTGATCCGGCCCAATCACTATCGGTATAGCCAATAAGCTTGCAGTCATTCTCTTTTGTATACTTGATGCCAAATTTCTTTGTCCCTTGAAGATAACGGAGGATCCGCTTGGCTGCTGCATAGTGTAGCTTGCTCGGCTCGTGCATAAATCTCGAGATAAGATTTACAGAATACTCAATATCAGGCCTTGTATGAGTGAGATAGTTTAGCGATCCAACCAATCTTCGATAGGCCATAGCATCGACCTTCTCCGCTCCATCATTTAATTACAACTTCTCATTTAAAGAGAGTGGAGTAGAGACTGGTTTGCAGTTGCTCATGCGGAATTTCTTTAATAAGTCTTCAAGATATTTTTCTTGAGAGATAAAAATCTCTCCTTTAGACTGCCTTACTTGAATGCCGAGAAAATATCTCATAAGGCCTAGATCGTCATCTTATATTCCTTCATCATAGCATTTTTAAATTCATCGAGCATTGCTACATTGGTGCCTGTGTAGATTAAATCATCAACATAAAGGCAAACAATGAGAAAATCTTGCGTACCTCCTTTTTTGACATATAGGGAAGGTTCACTTTGGCTTCTTTGAAATCCGCTTTGACAGAAGTACTTGTCAATATTGCTATTCCAAGCTCGCGGTGCTTGCTTCAAGCCGTAGAGGGCCTTCCGAAGTCGATACACTTTGCCTTCTTTTCCTTTGACTGTATAGCCTTATGGTTGCTCCACGTAAACCTCTTCTTCTAGTTCACCATTGAGAAAAGCAGATTTAACATCGAGCTGATATACGGGAAGCTCGTGATGTGCTGCCAAGGCAAGAACTGTTCTAATTGTCTCCATGCGAGCGACAGGAGCAAATGTTTCATTGGAATCCACTCCAGGCTGCTGTGAGTAGCCTTTTACTACTAAGCGTGCTTTGTGCTTCTGGATTGATCCATCTTCTTTGTATTTTGTTTTATAGACCCATTTGAGTCCGATTACGTCCTTTCCTTTTGGTAGATCCACAAGATCCCACGTATGATTTTTCTCGATAGTTGCAATTTCTTCATTCATTGCTTTTAGCCAAATTTCTTCTTTTGCTGCTTCCTCAAAATTATGTGGTTCACAAGTGAAGAAGGCAAAATCACAAGAGTCATATATATCTCGTAAGGAACGTACCTTTCTTGTTGAATTGAGATCATCCGATGATGAGCTCTCTGGACTGGTCCGTGGGCTTTGATTTGAACTTGGGTTTGGAGTCAAAGCTTCTTGCTCATGTCCTGCATCATCAGCCTCAAAAAGCTTTGGCTCTTGGAAGGAATTGTCCTCCCACTTCCACGTAGGAGTTTCATCAAATATCACATCTCGAGAAACCATAAATTTATTTGTGTTTGGATTATAGAGACGATAACCCTTGGACTCGTCACTATATCCGATGAAAATATATTTCTCCCCTTTTTCATCAAATTTTTCCCTTTTTTCTGAGGGAACTAATGCATATGCAATGCGTCCAAAAATCTTTAGAGAATTTACCCGAGGCTTCTCTTTGCTCCACGCCTCATATGGTGTCTTGTTTCGAACTGCCTTAGTGAGAGAACGGTTGAGGATGAAAACAGCAGTATTGACAGCTTCGGCCCAGAATGTGTTAGGAAGCCCTTTGCCTTTAAGCATGCTCCGTGCCATCTCTGCAATTGTCTGATTCTTCCGTTCTGCCACTCCATTTTGTTGAGGTGTTTTCCGGATTGTAAGTTGCCTCTTGATTCCTTTTTCCTGGCAATAGTCCATGAATGGAGTGTAGATGAATTCGCCACCACGATCTGTCCGAACTGTCTTTATTTGTCTTCCGCTTTGTCTCTCCACCAAGGCTTGAAATTTGAGGAATACAGAGAAAGCTTCTGATTTTTTGTCAAGGATGTATAGCCACATCATCTTTGTATAGTCATCAACAAAGAGAAGAAAATATCTCTTTCCACCAAGAGATAGTGTTCTGGTAGGGCCAAAAATATCAGAATGCACTAATTCCAAAGGCGCTTTAGCTCTCCAAGCGAACTTTGGAAATGGTAGTCTATGCATTTTTCCATATATACATCCTTCACAAACTTTATCAATTTTATCAATATTTGGTAGCCCTTTCACCATATTTTTCTCCTTTAGTAATCTCATGCCCTTGTAATTTAAGTGGCCATATCTTAGATGCCACAAATATGAGTCATCAATTTTTTCTCCTTTAAGGGCAAAATTTTCATTAAGTGGCATTATTAACGGAAAAACTTTATTTGGAGTCATTTTGACTTTTGCCACTTTAAAATTTTTCTTTTTGTCAATGATGATGCACTCATCATTATCAAAGTTAAGTGCATAGCCTTTTTGCAGTAATTGCCCCACGCTTAATAAGTTTTGAGTAAGCCCCGGAACATAAAAGACATCTAAAATTAATCTTTTGTTACCTCCCTTTGTATAGACAGCGATAACTCCTTTTCCTTTGACATTCTGCAGCTTTCCGTCTCCGAGCTTCACTTGTGAAGAAACTTTATCATCCAGCTGCACAAACTTTTTATGATCGCCTGTCATATGATTATTGCATCCACTATCCAAATACCAAATGTTATCTGACTCTTGTTGAGCAAGAGAATAGGTATTCAGCTTCATTTTCTTCTGAAAAATTAGCTTTGTTTTTTTCTTGATTGAACCAGCAATCTCGATTAGAATGATTAGAAACCTTGCATCTCTTGCATTTAAATCTGCAATCTTTGGATGCATGGTTAGATTTTTTGCAAATAATGCAAGAAGAGTTAGAGTTACCGCCATTAGGATTCCTTTGATTGTTGTATCCTTTTCCTTTGTTCCGGGCTTGAAATGCATTTTGGCCTCCCCGTCTTTGTCCGTTCATGCCTCCTCCTCGAGATGAACCCTTCTCTTGATCTTCTTGGTTCTTTCCTCCAAAATTGATTTTGCTTTGAAATGCTTGCTCCAAGGATTGATTTGTGAACCTGCTCATTCTTTGTTCATGGGCCTCGAGAGAACTCATTAGTTCATGTCGAGTAAGTTTAGACAAATCCTTGGATTCTTCAATAGCGGCTACAACATGTTCAAACTTTGGAGGCAAACTCCTAAGAACCTTTTCAACGATTCTTTTATCCGGAAGGGTATCTCCATAACTTCGAATTTGATTGATAATTCCAGCAACTCGGGAAAAGAACGTTTGAACGGATTCATTTTCCTTCATTGCTAGATTATCAAAGTCTCTCCATAGTGTTTGAAGTTTAATGGAGATAACCTTATCATAACCTTGATATTCAATTTTTAATGTCTCCCATGCTTCTTTTGAAGTTTTTGCACCCATAATTCGTGGAAAGATAGATTTGCTTACCCCACGTTGAATGTTGAGGAGAGCCAAAGCATCTCTCTTCTTGTTCTCCTTGAACTTCTTCTTCCTTGCTTCCGTCCAAGTTGCTTCTTCTTCGGCATTTTCCGGTGCCTCGTATCCGCTTTCAACAAGATCCCACAATTCTTGTGAGACAAATAAAGTATGCATTTGGATGCTCCAATAATCATAGTTCTCTCCCTCAAATATAGGGATGAGATTTTGTGCATAGTTGAAAGTGGAAGAGTTGGTCTCCATGGTGGATAAAAGAAGGTCAAGGATGGATCGGTTAAGCCTGCTCTGATACCAAAATTGTTGGGGTGCTAGGTTTGATTTTGGAGTAAATTGGACAAGAGAGTGGGAAAGGATGAGTGAGAGATGTTATAAGGAGGAGTTGTGAAAGGCTTTTTGGTAGATTTTTCATTACTTCAAAATGAGTACAACAAGGCTCTATTTATAGAGCACTTCTACCAACCTACACTTCTCTAGAATTGTCTAGAGATAAGCACATGTGCTTAATTTCATGAAAGATCTCCCATCTTCTAGAATCATCTAATTCTATCCACACAATTATTACTTCTACACGCTTCTAATACAATTATTACTTCTACACACTTCTACACACTTTTAATACAATTATTATTTCTACACATTTCTAATTATTTTTAACTTAGACACTTATTCTACATTATTCCAAAAGATTACAAATTACATTTTTTTAACAGGGCTAAGCACTTTTCTCTTAATAATGCGTATCTGTCTGGACTTTGTTATGACTCATCCGCTGATGATTACAAGGCAGTATTAGCCATGGGGAATAAATTTGGAGAGGTCACTGTTGTTAGTTTCAAAAGAAAATACTGGGCCACCATGACTTCACACGCTCTTGACAAGGACAAAGGATATATGTGGCTTTCTGGACCCAACGTGAATGAAAAGTTGCACTGGGCAATCACTAAACTTGGACATGATCGTGTCCATTATTCTGCCCGCTATGGGATTGTTTCTTTCGATCCACTTACTGATGAATTTGAAGAAATACCAATGCCACTCACACCCAACAATGGGACACCCAACAATGGGGAAGGGGAGCCCATTGTAAAGGGGTTGGGAGTTTTAGATGGATGCCTTTGTATGGGACGCTGTGTTACTCATGGAAGTGGCGGTGAGGAAGTTGAACCCGGCTTTTTTGAGTTGTTAGTGATGAAGGAATACGGCGTAGGAGACTCATGGACTAGGATTTTTAACGTGTCCCAAAATTTCATGGTTTTGTCACGCGACACTTTGGTGCCATTGTGCTTTACAGGTGACAAGGAAGTTGTTATTTCAGTGGCTCATTTAGACAGATTATGTGCATACAATCTTGAGGACATGTCACAAAGAGATATTTTTGTCCCAACAAAAGGTGATCATATAACCTATCAAAATTCCTACATGGAGAGTTTGGTTTCACCTGACGCCTATGGCCATGAGGAAGATTGGATTGTGGAAAGGCCAGATTTATTGAAAACGAGGCTTCAAGAAATCAGGCTCAATTGATCTCTCTTCCACTAAAGATATAACAAAAAGTGCTGCAGCAGAGAATCAGGGCTACAAGCAAACTAATACACATAGGAAATCTGGAGGTGGAAGATTGCATATACGGGTGTTCAATTTTTCTCTACAGTAGGCTATTCTAGTTTGCCAATCCATTCTGCATAACCGGATGGATAATTATTAGGAAGATTTGCAAAATAAACGGTCATGTGGTAAGTTTCCCTTTAGAGGCTTTTTTTTTTCCAAATCGTAGTTTTTTCTTTTTCTAGTCGTAGTTAAATTATGAAGGATGTCGACCCTGTTTCTATGGCAATTTTGTGGCATTCTCTTGAATACTTTGAGAAACCCATCTATATTTTCCCTTTGTATTTAGTTTTGTTTCAGGCTTTAAATTTTTTGTATAGCCATGTCTCTGGCAAGATGCTCTGTGTTACATTTTTGGGTTTTGCTTAGTCTTATAAAACCTCTGTGTTTCATCCTCTATCCATTGAAGATCTGTTACTATGGTCATAAACGAACCAAACAAACCGAAGAGTGAATTGTTTAAGTTTTGTTGGAAATCTCAACCATTTCACAAATATGTTCAAGTTTGACTTATTTATCAATAGAGATCATCTTAAACGAGATTTATTTGAGCCGATCACTAGTCAATCTCAAGTAGTATTGATTTATTACGCATGCATGATAAGCATAACAATCTTGCTCTGAAAGTATACATGTTTTAAAAAAAAAATTAAGTTCAGTTTGTTTAGGTAACACAATGATCTCAACCGAACTTTTAATGGGTCACTAGTCAATCTCGAGTAGTATTGACTTATTTCGCATCATAAGCATAACAAGCTTGCTCTGGAAGTATTCAAGCTTAAAAAAAATGTTCAAGTTCACTTTGTTTAGGTAACACAACGATCTCAACCGAACTTTTAACGGGTCAGTAGTCAATCTCGAGTAGTATTGACTTATTATGCATCATAAGCATAACAAGCTTTCTCTGAAAGTATACAAGCTTAAAAAAAATGTTTAAGTTCAGTTTGTTTAGGTAACACAAGGATCTCAACCGAACTTTTAACGGGTCAAACACGAGCTCAATATCGAGTTACATTACATAGTTCTGTTGTCCATTCGTTGTCGGGGGGTAAAAAAAACAAGATCTTTGGTCGATTTTTAACTTATCACACCATGCACGAATGAACGTCCCATGTAGAACATAGGAAAAAGGGTACTTAATCGAAACAATGATCGTTTTGGGTCTCTCCCATTCTTCTCTCTGTGCACGATCTTCAATAATTTTTTTTCCTCAATTATTACTTTCATTTCTCTATCTATTTATCAATCTTTCACCACTTATTGCCCCAAAAACTTTCAAAAAATTCCAAACCAAACAAATGTCTCCATTAGTAACTCAATTCTAGTGCGCACACTAAACGTAATGGTCATGTAGTGCTCCTTCAAAGCGTGAGGTTTTGGGTTCTACTCCAATAGTCATGACGTTGGCGCTCTTAGTAACTTAACAAATAATATGATCCTATCATCTCGCTCAACTCAGGGCTAAACCCAACCAACGCCTCAGAACCACATGTGGGATAAACATGGTGAGTATGGGTATAATTGGGTGTGCGGGTGCGTATGTGTGTGTTTGTTTCACACTTTTTAAATCCTATCCAGTATGAGAATTTGAGATTATCGATACTCGCTCAACCTAATTTATTTTACACGTGAAGTGCTCCATGAATTTTTTAAAATGAAAAAATTAAAATGGTAGTACTAATAATATCTCGAATGGTCCCATTGGAAAAACTATTCTCTTGACACTTCGATGTACCCCAAAATTAGCAATCAGGGAGCAATGAAGCAAATCAGGTCTTTGATGATTTGATATCCTTTGATTGATACTCTCTCTGTCCCCATTCTTTAGTCTTAATTAGCATTTTTTTCCGTCTCAAAAAGATTGTGTTCCCTCAATTAATTGAAATCCCCAAAAGAAAGGAGTATGTAAAATAGAGATAATACACCGCAAAGTATAACGAGAGTTTTGGTTCCATGGCGTAAGGGTTTTGAAGGACTAGGGTAAAGGAGGAGAGGAAGCAGGGGTAATTTTGGCATTTCAATCACATATCTTGAATTAGAAGACGCTGTTAAAGTTTTGGATGGCAAGATGAAGGACATTGTTAGATAGAGTAAAGTAGGACAGTAAGGTAGGATAGTGACATTTCAGAAACCTTAGAGGAGGTGATTGATATTGTCAGAAACCTCAAGGTGGTTGCTTTTGTGAAACCTAAGGGGGAGGTCAGTGAAATTTACCCAAAATTACATGGGGATCGAAGCCGAAAAAGATTCTAAAAAAAGGTTGCAATTCATAAAATGACGTGGCCGAATGTGCTCACTTTGCTCAATCCCTTCAGTTTTGAACCTGAAACCAATTGAAATTCTCACCCTCATTTCTGATTTCTCACAATATTTGAGGATAAGATTTAAACATGTACATTTCTACACTACCCTTCTATTGTCTCTACATTCAGATTCAGCTCTACCACTCTCTCTCTCTCTCTCTCTGAAGTCTGAACTCAATGAGGTAATACCCACAACTTTTAAGCTCAATTACCAATTAATTCATGCTCCTACTATCTTTGCACATAATTTCTTGCATATTTTTGTGGCTTATAACCTGACCCCACCGTGAAGTTATTTGGGTTTGGCTTCTCATGTTTCTAATTGTAGAATTTGGTGTTAGCTTTGATTTTTCTCGAGTAATTTGAAGTACCCATTTTCGGCATGGTTTTTGTTTCCCCATACTGAGTGCGTGCAATCCCTAATCGGCACTTCTACTCTTATGTTTCAAGAATGGAACAATTCCCTTGTCAATGTTTTATCTGTTTCTGTGACTATTTGCTGCTGCTTCTGAAATTGCCTAGCCTAGTTTCCGTGACAACAAGTTCTTGTAATTAATTTCCAAGACAAATAACTGGCATTATTGCTTTGACTTTGAGTCGTGTAAATTGCAAATTGGTAGCGTTAACTTACCCAGCTTTAAAATTCAAATTTTCGAAGCCAAGAAGCCTTTGCACTACTAGAGGTTTGTCCAATCGTTTACTATAGGGACCTATACTAGCGAGTACATGTAAAA
>CM033792.1:36761982-36786982 GCA_019656835.1 Rhododendron ovatum | reverse complement strand
TGCCCTTAGCAAAAAGGGAAAAAATCAAATTTGGAAACCCTTCTGATCGGTTCTTTTAAACTGATTTATCGCTTGTATCCATACTCCCATAGTGTGTTGATGGTCCAGTTCATTGGTTTGTAGGGTCTCTTCTCTCTAAAGAGGATATGAGTTCAAAAGCAAGTTTTGTAACCCGGGTTTCTAGTCTTGTTGGTGGTGGTCATTACCACTCGAATGAATAAGTCTGCCTTGATATCAAGTAAGGTAGAGAAGCAATGGGAGAGTTTGATAAAGACGTGGCCGAATCTGTCATCAGGGGAAAACACCAAAATGGACCAAATGCGAGCAAGAAATGGGTCCGGGCTTCACCCACCATGGTATCATAACTGCAAATATATCAGTTTATTCGAACTGTTTGAATGTTTTGACCGTGTTACTTTTTATGACATATTGGGGGAACGTTCATCTAGTTCTGTTCCAGAACACTTTTTGTTTCATTTTTCTTCCTCAATCTTTTAACTGCAAACAGTTTAGCCAGCATACTAATGGTAAAGCAATAGTCCAATTCTCCTGTTCATGACCTGTCATATGGACTCGGGTACATGTGTCGGGTGCGAGTGTGAAAATTATATAGCAATTCCTATCTCAAGGACAAGGAGACGAGCCAAAACATTCATATTTGTTATTATTGTTAGTAATCTGCCTTTATTTTCTTGGGTAAATGTTGCTTACAAGTTGTGTTAAAGCATTTTTATGTATAAGATGGGAGTTTTGTGCCTAGTTCATATATGGTTAATTAAAAGTACAAAATATGCTTGCTTGGGGGAACTTCCACTATATATGTTGGACACGGATCTCGTACCCTTATCCGAGTATCAAGATTCAAGTGTCGTGCAACACATTCCCTTCCTCACTATCTTCAACAATATTGTCAAAAACCAAGAACTGTAAACGCAGAGACCCCTACCCAAGTCCATGCAACATAGGTGATGGCAGCAGTCCTTGTTTGGTGCTTTGGTGAATATGCATGCACAATGTAAATGTGTACACATTCATGTAACTCCACACTTCTTTTTTTCTTTTCTTTCTCCATTAGTCCTACTTTTGATAAATGAATTCAGCAGGAACCAAATCTCCACGAGCAGGGCCTAATACGCCCGGTTTCAACTTCCATAAGTTCACAACTCCAATACCGCTGCCTTGTTTGTTCAGAGAAAAGCAGTTGCCCTACAGTTCGTTCAAGAACAAAGACAATGAGTATTTTGATTGACAAACGAAAGCATCAAGAAGCCCACTCCATTTTCAAAGGCTTGATGGAAGACGGACACAGGCCATCTCTTGTAACATACACAACTCTAGTAGGTGCCTTGACCCTCCAAAGGCATTTCAAGTCGATTCCTTTGGTTCTCTCTAAGTTGGAAGATGACGGTCTGAAGCCCGACACCATCTTCTTTAATGCCATGATTAATGCTTTCTCTGAATCGCGCAATGTTGAGGAAGCCATGAAAATCTTCAAGAAAATGAAGGAGAGTGGATGTAAGCCTACAATAAGAACCTTTAATACGTTGATTAAGGGGTATGGGATGATTGGCAAGCCAGAAGTATCTTTGAAACTTTTAGATCTAATGTTGCGTGAAGAAAACCTGAAACCGAATGATAGGACGTATAACATACTTGCTCAAGCCTGGTGTAACAATGATAACATTGAAGAGGCATGGAATGTGGTGTATAGGATGATGAGATACGGTTTGAGACCTGATGTTGTCACTTACAACACGTTAGTTAAGGGTTATACTCAGAATGGGGAGACGAGTAGAGCTGAACGAATGATATTGGCTATGCTAAACAATAAGGTGTCGCCAAATCAGCGGACTTGTGGAATTATTGTTAATGGTTACTGTAAGGAAGGTAATATGGAGGATGCTTTGAGATTTGTGTTCCGTATGAAGGAACTCGGTGTGCCTCCAAATCTCTTTGTTTTCAATTCCCTCATAAAAGGATATCTTGATGATACAGACACTAATGGAGTTGATGAGGTACGTCGCTACCTTTTGTGGATAATTTGGAGATTTATAGTCATAGTACTTGCAATTGTTCTATCATATCACAGCATTATTGTCCAATGACCAGTGCCATTCTCATGCTTCATTTACTCACATATGTCCTATTGACAACAGATTCATTATTATTTTCTTGGGGAAAGTTACTCCACATTTTCTGAGTTTGACCTAGATATGTATGTAACGTAAATGTTGGTTGCTTTGAGGCCTGTCTACCCCTGGCTGCTAGGATTTCATTAACTTGTTGATAGTCTCATCGTGTGTTTATTCAGTTAAAGTATCTGGTTTTACATAACTTTTTCAATCTTGGGATAGAGGCTAAAATGTTCTTCACATCATCTTTATTTGACTAAATCTAGGTGCCTTTGGAGCTTTCCTAAAGAACATTTTATTATGGTTTCAATATCAAGCAATATGTTAGCTAATTCTAGCAATCCAGTCTGATGTTATGGACACCCCCACCAGGCAGCAGTTGGTCCTCGAAACAAGTCTCTCAAAACCCCAAACGATGGTGACTTGCCTCTGATGGAGAAACCAACTCATCGTTGTACACGTCACCGAAGGGAGCACTAGGACTAATAATAGAGACTGGAGTCACCTTCTAGTTTTAGTAACTAAATATTGGAAGCACAAAAACGAACTCTGTTTTCAATTTAGCCACTGATATGGTTTTTCTAGAGATCTAGTATGGAGTTAAGGTGCAAGGAAGGAAGGAATTAGTCACCCATTCTACCCATCCTTGGACCTTGGCTGGCCTCTACTTATCGTTTCACAGTTCCTCGTTTTGTGGTTATTTAAAATTGCACACTTTTGAAGGGCAGACCTGGCATAGTGGTAAAGCTGCCCCATTTTGGCCTGAAGGTCATGGGTTCAATTCTGAACAGCCTCTCTGCTTGCAAGGGTAAGGCTGTGTATATCAACCCTTCTCTAGACCCTGCATATGCAGGAGCTTCGGGCATTGGGTATACCCTTTAATTACGCACACTTTTAATTGGATCCTCTTCGAGCGCCAAAAGTGTGAAGGATGTGTTCAAAACTCATGTATTCCCTTCTTGATTACTTTGCAAAACCAAACTTCCCAAAAGTCGGTCTAGATGTAGTAGACTGACGTGGGGGGGTGGTTTCGTCATCTGATATGAACTCTTTTTTTCATATTTTATCTATGCTTTTATACTTTTACGTTTCCTTTCATCGAGAAGGAAAATGTGATTCAGAAATATGATCCAAATCTAGTAAGAATTAAGAGAAAATAACACACAAAAAAAAAGGAACGCGCCAAAAAGTCCACAAAATGTTAGGCCTATTTAGGCCTAAGTGTGTCGGGTTGTAGTTTTGTCTAATCGTAGACTTAACCAAGAATGTTCAGTTCTCAATGCATAGCCTTTGGGAGTGTATTTGTTGAGCAATATGTCTTGGAGGCCAAGGAAAGACCTTCATCAAGGTTTCGGCTGGCGAGTATCAGAAATAGTATGAATTGTCATAGGCTTTCCAATGTTGTGTTTATATTGATTCATACTTAACGAAACCAAGTTCTTCCTGTTGTTTGGGAGAATAAGAAAAGCGTATAGGGTGTTAATTAACCCTAACACAAGAGAGAGCTTTTATTTATATTACGTAGTGACTTATTACATAACTCCAACTATCCGATGTGGGACAAAGACTAACTATTCTAACACTCCCCCTCAAGCTGGAGAACAAATATCACAGCTTGTTACATAATAACTCTAAACGTGGTTTAAATAACGGTTTGGTGAAGATATCTGCCAATTGAGCTCTTGTAGACACAAAAAGGGTAGCCAACACGCCACTATCTATCTTCTCCCGAACAATATGACAATCTACTTCGATATGTTTGGTTCTCTTATGAAATACCGGATTCGAAGCGATATGTATTGCTGTCTGATTATCACAATACATAGGAATAGGTAACTGTACGCTAAACCCCAACTCCTCGAGCAAAGCTTTCAACCATACAACCTCGCATGTAGTATGAGCCATGGCACGATATTCTGCTTCAGCACTGGACCGAGCAACAACAGTTTGTTTCTTGCTCTTCCAAGTAACTAGATTTCCACCAACAAATGTACAATATCCAGTTATTGACCGTCTATTAGACGGTGATCCTGCCCAATCAGCATCGGTAAAGGCCTCAACACGCAAATGACCATTTGAACGATAGAATAGACCACGTCCAGGATTAGCCTTGAGATACTTCACAACACGAAGACAAGCTTCCCAATGGGGAAGACGAGGGGCTGACATAAACTGACTTATCATACTGACAGCAAATGAGATATCAGGCCGTGTATTGGTGAGATAATTCAATTTGCCTACCAAGCGACGATAACGGTCTGGATGAGGAAATATCTCCCCCTGATCGACACACAATTTGACGTTTGGATCCATAGGAGTCTCCACGGGTTTTGCTCCCAATAAATCAGTCTCCTCTAGAATATCCAGCGTATACTTTCTCTGGGATAGACTAATCCCCTCCTTGGATCTTGCTACCTCAATACCCAAGAAATATCGCAGTTTACCCAAATCTTTGGTGTGAAACTGACGTTGTAGAAAGTGTTTCAGCTCATCAATACCTTTCTGATCATCCCCAGTAATAATGATATCATCCACATACACAATCAGCACTACTTTTCCCCGATCGGACTGAATAGAAAAGACGGAATGGTCAAAATGAGAGTGACGCATACCAAACTGCAACACAGCATCACTAAATCTGTCAAACCAAGCTCGAGGTGACTGCTTAAGACCATAAAGAGTTTTGCGAAGGCGACACACCTGAGAACGCTCCCCCTGAGCAACGAATCCAGGAGGTTGCTCCATATATACCTCCTCGAGCAGATCACCATGTAGAAACGCATTCTTGACATCCAACTGAAATAAGGGCCAACCAAGATTAGAGGCTATAGAAATAAGAACCCAAACAGAGGAAATTTTGGCCACCGGAGAAAAAGTCTCTGCATAATCAACGCCATACGTCTGGGTATAACCTTTGGCCACAAGACGGGCCTTGTACCGTTCGACTATGTCATCTGGATTATACTTGACTGTAAAGACCCAGCGACATCCAACGGGAGACTTCCCGAGCGAAAGAGGAACCAGGTCCCAAGTACCATTGTCAGGAAGAGCAGACATCTCAGCCTCCATTGCTGTCCGCCACTCAGAAACAGATAAGGCCTCCTGAACAGTGTGAGGAAAAGAAATGGACGAAACAGAAGTAGTAAAAGCACGAAGGGATACTTCATTAGTCTTCTTGCGCTCGAACTCCACAACAAAATAGGGTTGCTGAACGTAAGATCCGACACATATCTGACATTATGCGTGTTGAGGCCTTTACCGATGCTGATTGGGCAGGATCACTGTCTGATAGACGGTCAACAACTGGATATTGTACCTTTGTTGGTGGAAATCTAGTTACCTGGAAGAGTAAGAAACAAACTGTTGTTGCTCGGTCCAGTGCTGAAGCAGAATATCGTGCCATGGCTCATACTACATGCGAGGTTGTGTGGTTGAAAGCTTTGCTCGAGGAGTTGGGGTTTAGTGTACAGTAGAGAAAGAACATTATGAAAATATTCACGTGCATTATCTGAACGAAGTATACGGATGCAAGTATCAAACTGAATCTTTATTTTAGTATAAAATGACTTTAAAACAGAAGACAATTCTGATCTCGTTTTCAAAAGATAAAAAAATGTAACATGAGAAAAATCGTCTACAAAAATAACATAATACTGAAAACCAGTAATAGTGGGAACATGAATAGGACCCCAAATATCCGAATGTACTAACTGAAAAGGACGCGACACACGACGCTCAATCCTAGGATAAAAAGACACTTGATGGTGTTTACTAAACTCACAGACCTCACATTGCAAATCCTTAATATTGCTACATGATGGAACTAGACGCTTCAAATTTGAAAGAGAAGGATGACCCAGACGACAATGTTGTTGATATGGTGATACTGATGACCGAAGGGCAGCAGACGCAGGATAGATGTCATTGGCAAAGTAATATAGACCTCCACGTTCAGTATCCCCACCAATCTTCCTCCTCGTCTTCAGATCTTGAAACACGCAACCATGAGGAAGAAATGTGATGAAGCAGTTTAAAGATTTTGTAAGTTTACTAACAGACATAAGAATAAAAGGAAAACTAGGAACATGTAACACAGAGTTCAAAGTAAGAGATGAAATGACAGGAATAGAACCCAAACCAGTAAGTTCTGTGGTAGAACCATCTGCTAAGGTAACATGAGATGGTTTACCAACAGACTAACGGTGAGAAAACATAGTAGAAGTACTAGTCATATAATCAGTGGCACCAGAATCGATAACCCAAGGAGTAGGAGTGGAGGAAGATGCAACACAAGCAGCGGATGGACCTTTCTGAGCAAGCGTAGCAGTAATGGAGGCTGAGATGTCTGCTCTTTAGGTGTGTCGCCTTCGCAAAACTCTTTATGGTCTTAAGCAGTCACCTCGAGCTTGGTTTGGCAGATTTAGTGATGCTGTGTTGCAGTTTGATATGCGTCGCTCTCATTCTGATCATTTTGTCTTTTCTATTCAGTCCGATCGGGGAAAAGTAGTGTTAATTGTGTATGTGGATGATATCATTATTACTGGGGATGATCAGAGAGGTATTGATGAATAGTAACAGCAGTGACCAGTACCCATAATGAACAGTAACCGTGATGAACAGTACTAGCGAACAGTACCTGTGGTGAACAGTAACCGCGATGAACAGTAATCAGTGAACAGTAACTGCGATGAACAATAACCCCGCGGTGAACAGTATCGGTGAACAAGGGTTAGGGTTAAGGCAAAGGCTATGATTTTTTTTTTTTTTTGATCTGAGGCAGAGGCTATGATTAGGATTGTGATTTTAGGGATTATGTACAGAGGCCAGGGTTTAGGCGGATTGTGATTTTAGGGGTTATGTACAGAGGCTAGGGTTTGGGCTAGGGTTGTGGTGGATTATGGTTAAGATCCCGCTCTGATACCATGTTGTTTGGGAGAATAAGAAAAGTGTATAGGGTGTTAATTAACCCTAACACAAGAGAGAGCTTTTATTTATGTTACGTAGTGACTTATTACATAATTCCAACTATCTGATGTGGGACAAAGACTAACTATTCTAACACTTCCTGATAATTATGACTCTATGTCCACGAACGGCTAGCTTGGGCGATGTGTGCTGAAGCCATGAAAAGGGGTGGTGCATTTGTGTACCAAAAAGACGCAATGGGGTTTTGCAGGCTGAAGTCCTCTTTAGGACATAGGTGGGTCATGGGTGCATCTTACTTGTAGAATGTTGAAAACAAAAAAAGTAAGCCTGTCTCGAATTACCGTCGCTGTATCTGTGTAGCTTTCGTTTCTGTGCCCTCATCTTAGTTAAAATGACATTATAACATTGTTATACTTCAATTAAATTTGGATTTTTAGTTGCTCGTTGATAAATGATGTTGTGTATTCCATAATACGCATACATATATCACTCCTATTTACTTCATGCCCTGGTTTCTTTTCACTTGACTTCATTTTCTCAGAAGCATCAGTCACTTTGAGCATCACTCTGCAGGCACTAAGTCTAATGGAGGAATGTGGGGTTCAACCCGATGTAATAACATTCAGCACCATAATGAATGCATGGAGTTCAGCGGGACTCATGGACAAATGCCAAGCTATGTTTGATGACATGCTGAAGGCGCGGATTGATCCGGATATCCATGCTGTCAGCATTCTTGCGAAAGGATACGTTCGTGCTAGGGACCCCGAGAAGGCCGAAGCAGTCCTCACAATCATGGAAGAATACGGTGTACACCCTAATGTTGTAATTTTCACTACAATTATCAGCGGATGGTGCAGTGATGGACAAATGCAGCGTGCCGTAAAGGTTTATGAGAAGATGTGCGAAACAGGAATTTCCCCCAATTTGATAACTTTTGAAACCCTAATGTGGGGGTACGGAGAAGCAAAACAGCCATGGAAAGCGGAAGAATTTCTCCAAATTATGGAAGAGAAGGGTGTTCGGCCTGGGGAGAATACCATAAGGCTTCTTGCGGATGCCTGGCGTGCTATGGGATTGGTGAGTGAAGCCAATAGAGTAATGCATGGCGTTGAACAAGGGGAAAGAATCACTTCAAATCCAACTAAGAATGAAATTCCAGCAGAAAATCCCGGAGCACATATAACGGACAAAAATGGGTCTTTTCCTACCAGGTCAGTAACCCAGATGGTGCTGAATCGTTCGAGGTTCTCATCCGATAGGTTGAGTAGTTGGACTAAAATGGGTTTTGCCTCGGATTGGTGTAGGGTTGCAGCTAAACGGTTGATGGTGTCCCAATGTCAGCGTGACGTGCCATTGGGAATTTATGCGCCATATCTGCATTCTTGTAAAGTGGTGCTCTGAAAGGTCATGCAAGGCACAGATCTTCAGTATTTTTGCTTGGATTGATTATGATTTCTAATGTTTTTCCATTTTAATTCAAGCAATCAAGAACGTCTGATTGCGGACTAGTGCTACTTTTGGTTGTACATATACGATTTGAATACTGAAATCGGTTAACAGCCTGCCTATTACTTCTGTGCCGGATCCCGGCCATCCAAAAAACACGTTTTAAGTCAAGTTCAATTACTTTTCCATTGGGATGGACGTAAACTCGTAAGCTACCAAGGGCAGGGATAATCATCCAAGTCTTATTGTGAAAGAAAAAGGCCGCGCGGCCACTGCAGGTTGGTCGCTTGCTCTGTCGTCCCCGGGGAGCTCTTAGCGTCCAGGGAAAGAGGATCTTGGCAGCATTCTGAGTAACTCCTCAACTGAGATCTGTTGGCACGGAAGGATCTTGGTAGCATTCTGAGTAACTCGTCAACCAGGAGTTCCACCTGAAGAAGCAGGGGCCATGGTAGCTGCAGAAATAGGCCTTCATTTTATCTGGGCAGGATCTGATTTTGCTAGTTTATTTATGGAATATCTGCGCACAAATATGTTTATGCTGTTGCCAATTGTTCTGGACAGATAAGATACTGTCAGTTCTATATAGAAGAAATGGTAGTGGTTTTCCTTGGGTAAATGAGGATCATCTCCAAATAATTTTGTATTTAGTGAGTGTGTTTTTCAAATTCAGTTCTTCTTTACTACGTATGATCATTATTTCTATAGGAGTCGAACTGAAATATTCAAACATTTGGACTTGTAGAAATGTTCAGAAAATACGAAGATAAGCCTATTTGGGCTGCCAAGCACCCCGCTTGGCAGTGGTTCATCTGGCCGTTCATCTCTGCAATCGATGGTTCGAGTAACGGACGGTTCAAATTTTCATGCGCTCGGATTAGATCCTAGCCATCCGTGTCGAGATGAATGACCGGATCAGTCGCTCGACACCGCTGCCAAACACTCCGCTTGCCGCTTGGCAGCATCTCCCAATCCCATTTTGTGGACAGCATCTTAGGTTCTATTGCAAAAATGGTGTACATTGCCAATGGGTTATAGGTTCTGAACTGTCTATATTAGCTGACACCAGCAGTTGTCAGTCATGTGTACGTATCTAACTGCTTGTATGTTCATCTTTTCGAGAAGTTTTTCAGTGCCGGGTGGGCACCGGCCACATGGTGTCGAGCACCATCTCGGCCGTCCAAATGTGTTTTGGATGGCTCAGATCTGTTTGGATAAATTTTGAGTGTAAAATTATCAAAACACCCTCTCAAGTCCAAACAGATTTGAACCGTCCAAAACACGTTTGGACGACCAAAATGCGTACTCGGCACCACATGGCCGGTGCCCGCTCGGCAGTGAAAAATTTCTCCATCTTTTCCCATCTAAAGAGGTTAAGTTTGGCATGTGATGCTCTATTTTTTTTCATTTTTTCCTAGGCCTTTATTTGCATGGCTTCTGGCACATGGCTAGGTGGGGCTTCAATACTCTTAACCGCCGCACATTTTCTTAGGTACATATTAGCGTTGTGCCTGTTTTATGTACGAAACAAAATAAAATTCATATCGATGTTTTTTCCGTTTTCGTGATTGAATGAGCACAATTCTAGTTAATACTAATAAAAAAAAGTTTCATATTAAGAGACTTGTAGGTGTTCAAATTAATTTGCAATTGTAAACAATGTATAAACAAAATGATGGCTTAAGAATAATACAATTTTTTTAAGAGAAAAATTAAAAAAAATCAACAATTATATTAGATATCAAAGAGTTCTTTTAATTTTTGAAAAAAAAAATTGAATGTTTCTTGAAAGAAATGTATTATTTCAAGTCCTGATTTGGTGTTCCGGGCAAACATTTCGGGATAGAGTTACTAGTTAGTACCCATTTTTTTAGCATATGTATATACAAATACACCCTTATAAAGATACAGGCTTTTACCCTTTTAACCCTGCTCATAACGATGTCCTATTCTTTGGGAAACAAGATCAAAGCCGCCAACTAACTACAGAGAAAACCGTTTTCAGCTACTCGGCCTCCTATGCTCTCACTCTTACACTTCACCACCTCCACTATTTTCTCTCTCTCTCTCTCTCTCTCTCTCTCTCTCTCACACACACACACACACACACACACACACACCCCTCCATGTCCAGGAACTCAAGCATTAACCAAAAACAAATGCCTGGAAACAGAGAAATCGGTGCGAATAGTCCAAATGACGAAGAAGTGAAAAAGATGAGTCATGTATTGCCTTGTGGAGATGATCAAAAGGGTAAAAGGATGGAGTTGGGTGCTGTACAAGAAGGAGCAGAAGGAAAGGAAGAAGAGGGTTCAGATGTTTTCTCCATTGAAGGAAATTATCCGTCGTCTTCGAATCCAACCGAGGCTGATGATACAGAGTAAAACTGATTCTTTTTCAGGGTTTAATTTCTCTTATGAGCTTGTTGATTCTCGTGTTTGTTTCTAATATGCAAGAATGCATGTGTTCTAATTCACTTTAAGCTATTAAATCACGGACAAAGATCTAAATACGCGAAATTCAAGAATTCTGATCGAATAATTTTAATAGCGTGTAAACAGTGGCGTAGCCCGGACTTAAGTATTGGTGGGGGCAACTTAAAAAAATTGTCATAAGTAACGGCATGATGTCTCCGAAGATCCAACCTAAGAGCAACTTCTGAACTTCAACACACAACGATTAAAAAAAAAAAAGGGTAAATTACCAAAACCACCTCCCGAGGTTAATTTCTTAAAATTGCATATTGCCCTCTCACTTTGGGAAATCATGAAATACCCCATGTTGCATAACAAATTGCTCCCATGTCATGATGAAGCTGCTACCCGCTATGAAATTCAACGGGATCTGTCTGACTGACATCATTAAATTCTAATTACAATTGACCAAATTGTCTTTTTTTACCCTGTGAAAGACAATTTTCACACCTTTGTAGCCTTTCACAAGCAACAAAAGGAAAGTGTGGTCCATTGTAATCAGGATTTGATGATGTCAAACACATTCCGTCGAATTTCGTAGCGGCTATTTCACAACAAGGGTAATTTCTTATGCGATAAAGGGTATTTTATAATTTTCAAATTGAGTAGATAATCTGACTTTTAGAAACTTTGGGGGTAGTTTTGGTAATTTACCTTATAAATAGAAAAAAAAATAGCAATCTTGCTTGAATTGAAGCAATGCTACGTCTCCCAATTTTGTTCCTAAAAGGCCACACATTGAAACATCGATTTGCATTGATGATGATTCCAAAAGACAGAGATATGCGAATATTGCCAAAATTTTGTACAAGATGGCCAACATAAAAGGCCGTTTGCAAGTTTTGGACATCTCTTTAGTTAATAAAAGGTTTGTAGACAGTTAGAAGTTCTGATACCATATTAAAAAATCACATTGTGGATTTTTGTTTTGAAGCTTCGCTGATTTCATCCCCTAGCTTTCTTGGCAGCCAAACAGAGCCCATTGAATTAATTTGCATCTTTAGGAACTTTCTTCAACCATTTTTACACCCATTCAATCAATAACAAAGAGCCATTGATGATAAACATGGATCTATAGAATTTATGCATCAATGCTATAACGTAACATTGAGTGGTTGGTTATAAAGGTAAGTATTGGAGTTCATCAATCATTCAATGCTTGGGTTAAAATCTCCATAGCCTCTTTGTGGAGCTAAAAATAGTCTTTTGTGTGGTAGCACACAATCGGGCCTTAGCTTCAGTATCAATATATGTGCAATGGAGTCCTCTTTAGATGACTATGTGTTGTTGAGTGCAATACTCCTGACAGATATGTGGAGTAGCCTATCAACTATTTCGACATAGTTCACGAATTCACCTTGGTATAGAGTTCACTCTCCCCGCCTCCTTCACCATAGATAGCATATTATCTGAAGTTCTTGCTTGCACACGAAAAGATTTAGTTCAACTTAGGTTTTTCATTATATACCTCACATGCATATATGACTGGGACACAAGGCTCGGCTCAGTTCGGTTTGGTTTGGTACCTCACATGCATCTATCTACACATTACTGTGCATACACATGTACTAACAAGAATTGTGTAATTTTTCATAGCCTGAGAAATGATCAATGCATGAGGTGAACCTTGTGGGTCATCAACGTGTGTTATTAATCAGAGCCCTTTAGTTTTGCCAAAAATGGCTAGACTGCTTATTTTGTCTAAACAAAAGTGCTTATATGAAGTGGTTGCAGATGTTCGTTCAACTTGAATTTTTTCAATACATGTTAGTCAACCCGTATAATATGAATGGCTCGTAGGGATCTGCGCTCCACGCAAACCAAACGCTGCAGTCACAAATGCAGTGAAGCTGACTTTACTAAGACCTCAGATGCAGAAAAATTTCCATGATCAGATTGAACTTCAACTTCCATTAGTATCATGATCAGATTGACTTATTTACTTGGTGTTCCTCCCCTGTAATTTGCAGAGACTCTTCAAGTATACCACCAGTCAAGTTTTGTGAATTCAAGATGAGAGTTTTTCTCTTTGAGACACGGTTAACTCCAAGCGATGTCGAAAATGGGAGGCTTTTTATTCCTGTGGAAATTGCAATAGACCACTTCCCCCCTCTGATACCGGGATTCCAGATAGCGTATTGGGAGAGAATCCGAATGACAACTCCCGACAGAAACACCCAAAACCACCGCGATTGGCTCATGATTGTCACCTACGATCCCGAGGAATGCGTTTTCAAGATTAACAGCGTCAAGTGGCAGAAATTCGCTCGCCATCACGATTTGAAAGCCATGGATTCGATTCGATTCTACAAGCCTTTCCCGCGTGCTGATAACAACAATTTCTTGATTCAGCATATTAGTGGCGATAAGGAGATTACTAGTGGCAATCCGGACTTCAAGCAGGAAAATTTTTTGTTTGCGAGGCAATTAGGCCTTTATGAGGTGAGATCGAGCGGGAGGCCAGTGACTCTGGCTACGAAAGTAGTGAGAAAGCATTTCCCCGCGGTTAGGGTTCCCGCGGAAACTCACAAGTTGGAGAGACTTTACTTTACTGATGCTCAAAACAAGGAGTGGTGTTGGAAAATTTACTTCTCTTTTGGGAACTATGTGATTGAAGGTTTGGAGGGGTTTGTGAATGAGTACAAGGTGGATGTGGGGGATGTGGTTAGGTTTTTCAAAATTGATGGCAATGGGCCTTTGGAATCGCAACGCCATTTCCTTATCGAGCATGTGAGGAGACAGGAGGTAGCCGTCGGTGGTGGGACTAGCACTAATCTGTTTTGTGCGTGGCATGGCGCGGGGGGAAGAAATGGTGGTGGCTGCGGTGGGGGTAGTGCTAGAGCAAATGAAGGCACTATGAGTGATAGGGGTGGCTGCGGTGGTGATGGTGGTGGTGGTAGACGAGGAAAAAGGAAGAAAAAATTCGGTTTTGGAATTTGTTTTATGCCATGAATGCGGTAGCCGTGGTACTAGTTGATTTTTTTTTTTTTTTGCTGTCAAATCAAGAGTAAATTCGAATCATCCAATAAGTTGTAAGTAGATATAAGAAAATCTGCACTCACACGGATATTGTGATTGTTAATATGTCTTCTTATATGTTTCCAAAAGCTGTCTAAATGGATGGTGGGTTATTTGTGTTTTGGTGTTTGAAAAAGAGAAAGGAGAGGAAAGGAACTCAAAGATCTCACCCACCACGACGGCCAGGAGATGGCGGCGGCCAGCTCGCGTGGTAGCAATCTTTGTTCCTTCCTTTGCGTTGTGCTGGTTTGCATCTCATCCTTCCCTAGATTACTCTGGAATCGAATAGAAGTGGTTGCAACGAGAAATAAATGCAAGATCCTAAACATATATAGGACCGGAGTACATGCACCCAAGTTAAAATGAGCCAAAGCACACGAAGACATCATCACCAATTTTGGTATGGTCAACTGCGAAAGTGAATTTGGTCCTAATTTAATAGAGAATTTTTTTTTCTATTTAACACGGGAAAGACGAAGTTTATTACGAACTCAAAGGAGGGGACAGAGGCCCGACACAGTCGTCAAGAACAAGGAGTGAGAGCCAATGGGGAACATGATCTCACTAACTCTCCATCCCAACCCCTAATAGAGAACGCTTCGCCAACGAATGGACAATTACTGTAACGTCCCGATTTTCGGACACGTTAATTAAATCATTTCTAATTGATTTAATAATCCATAAAACTGATTTAAGAAATGCAATTTAGAGTTTAGCAGTAAAAATCTCAAATACCAAATTCAAAATTACTTAACTGTCTTAGAACCCAACGAAATAAAATAGAGTTTGCCAAATGTGACAACACTTTTGGAAATTCAAATAATAATACTTTAAATTAACAGAGTTTCTAAGGATAAGGCATCCAAGGTTCGACAAACTCTCCTTCCTCAGTTGGGAGGTCTTCATCTTGACACTAATCATCTCAAAGAGGATTCTGTTCTTTGGTTTCTGGATTACTTGGCATGAAATGTCAGCCCAACGGCACTATAATGAGTTTTGAAATAGATAATCACAACCCTACTAATCCCTTACTCTACAGTTAGCAGTTCAATAATATAACAATTGATAATACACAGAGGGCACAAAATAATAACACTTTGTCTTTTTCTTTACTGTCCATCATCTTACATGAAATCTAAGGATCCTCTCCACGAGATCCTTTCTTCCCACATCCACTAATTACAATCGTCTCATGGGTCCATACTTTCTCTTGCTTATCCTGTACCAGGGTCCTAAATAAGCGTACCTAAGTTATGTACCTAGCATGTTCTCACTTGAGACCATAACAAGAGGATCGAGTCCTCCCATGACACATCATACATTAAGGTCGGACATCCACTATCCCATGCTAACTATAACCGTCTCATGAGACCCATTCCATTCTCTAAAGAGAAACTTCTCAAGACGTATTATACATTAACGGCTCACTAACGACAACCGTCTCATGGGACCCATTCCCTTCCTCAAAGAGAAATTTTCCATGGCATATTATACGTTAGTGTCACAACATATCTCAATACCGGACCCCGTAGGTAATCCTTTTCAACACAGGACTCCACTGGTTACCCTTGCCATAACCATGACTCAAATCATAATCCACAATCTCACACCTCAACACTTTATCAATTTGCCATTTGCTTAACTTCATCTACATGAATCACTATTCGTATACCGTCCCGTGAATCTATGTTTGACTAGCAAGTACATCGTGATACAATCAATAACTTCTCAATTCATAACATGATACATTTTAATGAGATACAACATAACAATTGATAGGTGCAAATAATTAAATACATAAGGAATTTGGATTGGGCATCGTGCCTTTCGAGTTACTTAAAATTTTATGAAGCATTTTTGTCATTTAATTCAATTTATTAATCCTAAGGTTCAATTAGCAGTTTCGTAATTCTAGAGTATTAAACATTGTAGATTAATCTAAGTAATTAGGTTTTACCATTACTGACTTGGTAGACACTAAGAATTTTTCTTTTCTTTATTCCTACAGTACGTGCAATTTCTCCCATTATCACTTCCTTATTTTATACTTACGAGAAAGTAAGAAAATGATTATGCACCTTGGTTCCGGCCGGAAAATTGGTTAACGGGTTCCGATTGTTTCGGACAGCTTCGGAACAATCGGAGTAGACAACGGACCAACAGGGCACCAGGGCTGACTTGGGATTGGTTCAGAGGTGTTCTGGATTGTGCTAGAGTTAGTGAAGCGCGTGTTTGTGTTCAGATGAGTGTAAAATCAGAACCCACTTCGTATTCTCTCTCCATACCACCATTGTTGGACCTTGAAAACTTTCTTTCTCCTTCTCTTCTTCTCTGGATTTTCAGTGGTGTATGTAATCTGCTTTTCGGAGAGCAAGAGAGGGTATTATTAGAGAGTGGAGGGAGGAGAGGGAAGGTGGACAAGTATTGGAGTAAATGGGGGAGGTAGGATATGATGATGGCTGCTGAAATTAAAGAGTAGAAAGAAGAGGTTGTTCGGCCAAGGGGTGTGGGAGAGAAAGAGAGAATCGGCTGGGAAAGGAAGAGGATAAACCAAAACCCTTATTTCTAGGAAAAGATATATTCATATATATTCAGAGGTATATCAATTAAATTATCGGGACAAGATAATTATTAAACTAATTAGTTTAACTAAATTAATACAATTCGGAATAGCACTATAAATTTTATTTGAAAAATTTAGGTTAAAATTAGGATTGTTACAATTACAGTCATGTTTCACATGCGAAACAACGCATAAAGAAAACTGAGATGCAAGTTTAATACCATCTTGGATGATAGAATCACGGTTTGCAAATGTCTTCTCGCCATAAACTAGAGTGAAGTCAATTTTGAATTTGAACCGTACATTGGAGTCACAAGATGTGTGATGGTTAAGCTGATCGAGGTAGGAGGGGGAGACACGTACGCAGAAACCACTGTGATGGTTAAGAGCGAGGCAGGAGGCCATATGGTGCTACAGACATTATGTGATAAACCAAGTATATGGGATCATGTCCTTTTTATGTAGAACATGTAGAGGTCAGTTCTATGATCAGTTGGACCGTTCCAAGCCTTGAAAGTTCAAATGATGTTTAATTTTCAATTACCCAATTTGGAAAAATTCAGACGAGCTCGTGACTGATGGTGTTTTTCAATCTAATTCCTTCGTTTAGGCCTTCAATTTATGTTTTTTGACGTTTTAGGAATTTTTTGATTCGTTAATAACTTTTAGACCATATATAATTCCTTATTAATTGGTTCTTTTTGGAAAATTCTTGCTTTTCTTTCCCGTTTTCAATTTTAGAAAAAGCCCCAAATTTTGGGACTTTTTATTTTCCGGCTTTATTTCTAGGGTTTCGGACCTATAGAAGGGTTGTAACTTAATGTTTGCGTAACTTTTTCATCAATAATATTACAGACTTTGTCTTTCTTCTTGTGGATTCAAGAAATTGCTCATGACTATGAGTGTTTATCTCGTTTACAATAGTACGCTAACTATTCTCTTGTGAATTTCGCTGCGTCACTTTTTTATCTTGGCCATTACAGACAAAATGACACATACATGGTAGTCGTAAATGATGTGGAGTGCGCGAATAGGGATAACGGAAACTGTAGTGGTTTACTCGTACGTGCCTCCCCCTTAGGCTCCGTTCAGTTGTCGAGAAAGTTGTGTGGGAAATTGGTTCCCAGAAAAAGTAAAGTGAGGTGAAGTAAAAGAAAAAGAAAATTATTTTCCTGTGAGTGTTCATTTGACAAAAGAATTTTGCAAGAATAATTAAGGTTTAGTTGTTTATTTGTCAGGAAAAAGAAACTTTCGGGAAAATTTTGTGAGTGTTCACTCATTTTCCTTTTCTGGCGACGCAAAATCCTGTGTTTTTTGCAGGATCACTTTTGCAGGAAAGTAATTCTTGCTGGAAAACTTAAAAACATGTTTCCCACTACTTTCCTGCCAACTGAACACTACAAAAATCATAGGAAAGTTGATTTTCCCATCTTTTCATGTACTTTCCTGACAACTGAACGGAGCCTTAGCGTTAGCGGAAGAGCAATGAATAATTTTCGCATTAGGGAGAGATCTCTCTCCATCTTGACAATGATTTTTGCCTAGCTAGCTTTTCAACGTTCGTTTTGGGAGCTCGTCAATCATGGCATATGTGCTTTGAATTGATCCAGTCTATTTAGGGAAATTGTATTTAGTGCTCCTATGGCATGTATACACAGTACCCTCTCATGGTCCTACCAAATTACCAATGAAAAAGTGTAAAAACACAACCCTAGACACAGATGCGCCACCCGGAACTGCTCGATGCATGTTGCCCCACACCCATATGCATCGAATAGCTTCGGACGCAGTGTCCAGATCCAGACTCAAAAGCCTTGGACGTAGTCGTTTTCGGAGTTGTATTTTAAAATTGTGTTAGTACCATTGGGAATGTTTTCTCTTTCTATAGAAGAATTGGTCCTTTAAGCTTCTGTTACATCCGCCATAAATCCGACCGTTTCTTCTCATATTTTGTTGAAACCTAGAGAGAGAAGAAAGAGGAGAGAGAGAGAGGGAGTGATAAAGTGCATGATTGTCGTGTTCGAAGACACGAATGTATTGTTTTCCCCACGGAATATATCTGTCAGTCGATCGAACAACTGACCCTTCAACTTTTGTGTGTGTACGCAAAGCAAAGGAAGTGCTGAATATAACCCTATAAAAAGCAGAGGAGAAAGACAGAGTACTTGACGATCATCTAGAGGGAAGAAGCAGAGGACTTGTACCTTGGATCTCTCTGTCTATTTCAGGTAATAATCCCTATAAAAATTTGATTGATTTCCTAAATATTGATTTTTGTGATCAGAAATTGATAAAATTGGACTTGAATTGATGCCAAATCTAACTCTCATTTTGCACATTTATCCCCAATTCACCTTAATTCGTTAGTTGAATCTACAACGTCCAAGGGCGGAGCCTTTGACTGTTGTAGATGAACGATTAATCTATAATAACTGTATATTTTATTTGGATATTATGTATGATTAATGTGAGAATACATGTACTTTTTTTTAGTATTAAAGTACTCTCTCGGGTGAAAAAAAAAATTTTATCAGGTTTGCAAAATGAGAACTTAAAACGAATAATGCGGTTTGGTTTGAAAAATCATATAAACTTTTTTTTTTTCCGAAAGATACTAGATATCAAAGAGTGCTATTCATTTTTGAAAAAAAAAAAGAAGTTTGAATTTGTTCAAATAAAACAATATTCTTTTTTAAGTTCTCGGTTTGCAGATCATACATTTTTTTGGGACGATTAGAGTACATTGATCTTTTTGAGTGCCGCCTCGATCCAAGTTTCTATCCTGGGCTCCGTCCCTGGATCTAGGAAGAAATTCAAGCAGGGTTGACGGCTGCGAGAAATATTGTTCATCATATGGTCACTCGACCCGATCATAATGCCTGAGTCCGTCCCTGTCTGTGCAGGTACATATATACACATATGGCATTGTGTATTCACAAAAAAATGATCCAGGCCAGTTCCAATCCGTACTCGACGTCGAAGGAGCCTTACGTGACGAGCCCGAGCCCGTCTCGGGACTCCAACGGCAGCGATCATTCGATGCCGTCGTCCGTCGTCACTCCGGCCTACACGAGTCCCACGGACTCCCCTCTCCATTCGTCCGTCTCGGCCTCCATGGGGAGTAATTCGGGCACGTTTAGGCCGTGGAAGCAGCAGCAGCGGTATCGGGTCGCGGACAAGCCGTACTGGCCGGAGTTTACTCCGATAAGAGAGGAGGGAGAAGAGAGAGATTACGAGGGTGATGTGAGTGGCAATGAAGTGTTTGGTAGGTGTTTGGTTTGGATCTTGGCGTTGGCTTTGTCTATCACAGTCTTCTGTTTGATCGTTTGGGGCGCTAGCAGGCCTTACACGCCTCGGATTTCTGTCAAGGTTTGTATTTCTCCACGTCCTCGCATTTTCATAAAACCTCGTTCGGTGCACAACTAACTTACGATATGCACTCATAACATTTACCCCTGAGAGACCTAACATTTACTACTGAAAGACGTAACATTTTACCAAATATGTGTAACATTTTTACAAATAGGCTTAACAGTGCATATTGTATAAATCCTTAACCATTGAGAGACATAACATTAGTACCATTTAGAGGCATAACATTTGTCCAACATAGGCGTAACATATTTAGTTATATGGGGTGTGTATTAGTGCCTTTCCCGATTATGAATGTAGGCATTTCAGAAAAGGCAAATGATAATGTGGTGAAACTACTTTTGTTGTGCCGAAACTGTTTTTGTTATGTCAAAATTTATAATAATGCTTAAAAAGACTTGTATCATGTGTCGCGTACAGTTGTGGAATCCGGACAGACTACTTATCCCCTTCATAAATTGCAACAAAACAATGGATTCACAGGCCCAAGGAATTCATAGACTAAAAATGAATTGGTTTATGGATCCGGATGCCGAGTTATCAAAAACAGATTGACGCACATTCGTCTCAACATCAGAATTGTAGCATTCTACGAGAATCATCCTTTGACTTTTAGTTTTTCTCTTTTGATAACCGGATGTTTAGACTATCTTGCATGCACCTCGACTTATTCCAGGTTGCAATATCGTTATTTTACATCGAATGCTTCTTCTATTTCTCCCAACGGTGTGTTCTATACCCTTTCTCTTGCAGAGTTTGACAGTAAATAAGTTCGACTTTGGACAAGGATCAGACCACACAGGCGTCCCTACCAAATTCCTAACAGTGAACACTTCAGTGGAGATGGTCATATACAACCCTGCTACATTTTTTGGGATCCATTTCAGCTCCTCTTCTGTTCAGCTTTTCTATTCGGAGATAGCAGTTGCTTCCGGTCAGGTAAAGATCGATGAGATATGTATTTTAATTCGCAGCCTATTCTGAGTGATATATACTCAATGTATGTAATATAATCCCGTAATAGGGCGCATAAGCTGGTCGGAACACCTGAGTTATAAATAAAAAAATATAAATGTGTTTGGCAGTTGAAGAAACATTACCAACCAAGAAAGAGCGAAGAGATTGTGAAGGTGAAAGTTGAAGGCAATAAAGTACCCCTCTATGGTGCAGGGGCAAGCCTAGCAGCATTCGACTACAGATTCTACAGAGTTCCATTGAGGCTGGAGCTCGACATCCGGTCGCGAGCCGACGTGATGGGAAAATTAGTCAGGACCAAGTACCGGATCCGCGTATCTTGTTCTCTGGTTGTGAATTCCAGGATCGACGAAGCCATTCGCTTCAAGGATAATTCTTGTAGCTATGATTGAGGCCCCTCCCATTGATTGCTTCGTACGTGAGTCATTGTACATAGTCCTCAATAACTAGGACTGATAAACGAGCCAAGCAGTTGATTAATCAAGCTTCGTTCGAACACTTGCGAGCTTTATGGTGCAGGACAAGCCTAGTGGTATTCGACAACAGATCTTACAGAGTTCCATTGAGGCTAGAGTCAGTAGCAGCTCCAGAACTTCTAAGAATGGTGTTCAGAAACCTCTACTGCCTCTAAAAATCACAACAATATATACACAAAAATTCATCTATTACCTGGGTTGTATACCTTGGATTGATTTTTGAACTCATTTTTTGGTTAGATGTTTAAATATTTTGGGTAAGGTGTTCAAGTATTTTTTGAATAGGGGGTTCAAGGGCTAGAGTTCGATATCCGGTCGCCAGCCGATCCACATTTCTTGATCTTTGGTTGTGGATTCCTGGATCAACAAAGCCATTCACTTCAAGGGCAATTCTTGTAGCTATGATTTAAGGCCTGAGTTTTCATTGATTGAAAACTTTTTGTTCACTTTACGAAGCTTTTTTCTTCTTGTTTTTCTCTAGCATTTATTTTGTTCAGATGTTCTTTTAACACGTAGAAACAATTGCGTGTGAATTATTATACATATTGGTAGAATGGATAAAAGAGTCGAGTTGTTGATTGTTCAATCTTGGTTTGAAAACTAACGAGCTTTATGAGACAAGTTGATCTCAAACGAGATTTAATCGAGCCCTAATCACAAGCCCACTCAAGTAGTTTAAAATATATATATATATATATATATATATCTATAATATATATATATATACACACACACACACACACACACATACATACACAGCATAAGTTTGACAAATTGAGCTTAATTATAAACTTAATGGGCTTCAAAAATATGTGCAAGCTCGGCTTGTTACTGTATTAAGCTGATTTTCAACAAGCAAACACGAACTCAAACTTGAATAACTGGTTTTATTTATCAACCAACCCTATGGAGAAGTGAACTTTCAAGCCATGGCCTCCTAATCCTACATCTAAGTTAACAAGGCAATCTTCAAACTCAGGTTCTAGCTTCACTCTTGGAAAGAGATCTATTGCCTTTTCTTCTTTTTTAGATTCAAAGTCATAGACATTGTCATTAAAATAGTAGATCCAAAGGATCAAACTACAAAGATCAGGATATCAAGAACAGGGGAAACAGATTCCTTAAAAAAATACTGAAATCTCCCCAAAAAAACCAGATTACTATGAACACTTATTTAAAAAAAAAAAAACCAAACTACCGTGAACAAAAAATGCAAGCAAAAGTAGCTTGCTACGCATCGATGACAACCATGAAAAGTGGCTTGCTACGCATCGATGACAACCACGAGTCATTAAGATGACATTGCCTTCCCTAGTCATTACCATGCCCATAATGATGACAACCATGAAAAGTGGCTTGCTACACATCGATGACAACCACGAGTCATTAAGATGACATTGCCTTCCCTAGTCATTACCATGCCCATAATAAAACGAACGTGGGAGAGATCATTGAAAAAACAACCGCTTACCAACATCACCAGAAATTCTACACAGCCTACACTGGTAAGCAAAAACCTAAAAAATAGAGGAACTCCACACCATCCCCACCAACCCCATATCCTTCACCGGCAATGCCACCAACAACCACGAGCCTCGATTTACAGTCCACGCATTTACTATATTGCGTTGCTATTTTTAATTTCTGCATTTACTTGCAACATTAAAATGAATTGATTTATAACCAATGACAATTAACTTAGACAAGTTTCCGATTTCGTATTTGACGGCATGTAATAACCAATGACAATTAACTTAGACAAGTTTCCGATTTCATATTTGACGGCATGTAAATTATTAGCCTATCGCGAATTATTTATCACATTTTCCAAAGTCTAACAAATAGAATACAATAACTGACCAATCAAATATTGCAAAGCCCAACAAATGGAGCACTCATTATTGGCCACATGTTGCAAAGCCTTACTAGTAGAGTACAATAATTGGCCGATCAAATGCTACTTTTGAACACCCAATCACAAGCTGCTGCGTGTGAAACAATGAAAGTGATGCAGTCTTACTATGGCTGACAAAGAAAGGTCCAAAAATTCCAAAACACATTAGTTCCACCAAAGATGCTCGTGACATTATTCTTCCAATTCAGCCATGGTGTGTAGGCGTGGAGAGGACGATGAACCATATCTACATTTGTCAGTCCACTGTGCCGAATCCTTAAATCTACGGACTCTTAGCCCATGTACTTTCCAGCCAGAAACTACTGAGTTGCCATTCCTGAGTTGGAGGATGATGGTTGCGAACCAGAAGAAGCTTTGCTTGTCCATACCTCTACAGAGGTTTTCAGTTTGGCACGAACCATTTGTTGGTGGATTTGGAAACAAGGAATCCGGTTGCAGGTTACCATGAATTTCAGGACGCCATACAATTGTAACCGTGGAGAGTGACTGGAGACAGTGGCATGTGCAAAGACTGCAATGCAGATGCCTACTTCTATCTCACTTTTTTTTAGCAGGATGGTAGACTAAAATACCATCTTTTCTTGTCATGGTTGGGCAGATATTCGTTCCTTCGGGCTCTTTGAAAAGCCTCGTAGGTTAAATTTGATTGTTTTCAGATCATAACAAGTGCTTTCATTAATAAACCGTCTCAGCTAATTCTTTAAATAAGATCAAGATTTTACCATCGCAAAGTGTAAATTGTCTTTATTCTTGCTAGTGGTTCATGTTTGATAGTGTATTGGATTAGATAGGATTAGTAAGGATGTGAGATTGGCAAGGAGATGCGATTAGTAATCCCAAGTGATTACCAATTCCAATCCCTTGTTTGATTGGAATACCAAGGGCGGGTAACATATTCCATTTTCCAGGTCCACACAAAACCAGAAAAACCTTACTCTGTGAGACATTTTGTCAAACAGATGGTGCCCAAAACAAGAATCAGTGGCAAAATCCAAGGGAAAAACACAACAAGTAGACACCAATTACTAATCAAAACCATAATTAGATCATCTTTGCGCCTTAATCTTCATTGGGCTTCTTAATGATCAATTCTACCACCGAAAAAATTACCCCGACACATGAGACATTTGTCAAACAGGTTGTGCAAAAAACAAGAATCAGTGGCAAAATCCAAGTGAAAAACTCAACAAGTAGACACCGATTATTAATCAAAGCCAACAAAAGCAAGTTGAAATCAAAACTTAAGGGGAAAAAAAATCATGTCTTTTTTTCCATCGTTGACTTAAAAGGATTTCGGCTCATGTGGGAATGTTGGTATCAGTATTAAAAAACGACAACACAAATCATCCCAAGTAAGGCCAAGTACAATATAGGCAACAGGGAAAAAGAGGAAATCAAGAAGAATTTGATCACCTCGGCAAAGTTGCCTCTTTTTTTCATATATTTTTGTGAGTATATTCAAGTTTTTTTATACTGTAAGCAAAACAAGAGGTGAGTTTTCCAGATCCAAGTTGAAGCCCAGTCGCAGTTGAGCAATTTACCTGAGCCAAGGTCGCCGGATAGGAGCAAAAGACCTTCGAATGTTTAATCATATATACATGATCATTTGAACTATGTGTAAAATCATCATGCGATCCTACTTGGAAATTTTAACATAGAAAGATACCCAGAACAGAAAAATCATAAGAATCCAATTTCCACAG